>VMBQ01004956.1:0-73304 GCA_007657795.1 Dreissena rostriformis
CTTTCTATGATTCTATCAAAATACTGATACAGAAATGCATAAAACCCTGTTTAAGCTTGCTATCCATCCCGTTTCTGGTTACAGGAGAAAACTACAGACGCCTTATAAACATTATCAGAGTACCTCACGTTTTGATCGCAACCCTTGTACTCTAGTGTTTATGAATACAGTGGGGAATTTACAACGTGCTCTACTAGGACAAAAGAATAACGGGATGTGTAAAAGGAACATGGATCTCGATTGAATTTTCAATTAGCCACGGATACGACCAACGGGAAACATATCGCTATCAAAGCTCCAACGAACTGTGGGACCATGTATTATGACTGAGTATGATGCTTGTGCTTGCCTATGATAAATACGAGGTTTTTACTCTGGGTGGATGTAGGAGCCAATACGTCTGCATCAGATATACAGGTTTTCATCTCATGCTTGTTGAAAAAAATGTCAACAAAAGTGGGGAAATCAACTTCAAGATCCTGGTATATACCCTATTATTACAACAACCTACCTTACGTCATCGTGAGTTGCTGTGCGGGCGTGACTGATGAAGCCATTCTCTCAACGAGCTTTGTCCCGCGAAGAACGCATATCCAGTTACAAGATATCAAGGTGCAGGAGAATCGTCGAGAATACATTCAGAATATTGGCTACCCGCTTTCAGTTTCTTCGCACCATTATTCACCAAACGCTGGACACAGTGCAAACTATCACACTTTTATTGTGTTGTCTTCTCAGCTGTCCTTAATGTTTTCATGTATAAGGGCGACGAAAATGACACCATCATCGATTATTGCTAAATCACCCATGATCTTCGGGACAACCAACGAGAATTTTTTTGAACAGGAAACGCCCTAACCTAGTGACATTATCTAAAAATGAAAACAACAGCCCGGTCGTTGAAGAAACCTGGAAGTGCAACATGTAATGAGCTGTTGCGTTACCCTTTAAAAACAATTGTCCCTAAACGATTAAGGTTTAATAGGGTTATTAGCATTTAAAGTTAAAATATAACAAAAACTCACACCTCAAATATATTTTTAAAAAAACACACTGTAGTTTCAAACTTTTACGCGCGACACTCCGTCTTCTTAAGGTGGTCATTATTGCCATGTAATTTCAAACTAAACGCAATAGTTACAGTCCGGACTAGGTGGTTTCTGTCCATTTTTTACTTTTGACCTATACGTGTGACCTTGACCTTAGTTTTATGGAGACGATTGTAGAACTTGGCATGTTGTCTTATGATGATTTATATTTTTGCCAAGTTTCTTTTAAATCCATTAATATATGGCAAAGTTATGACTGAGACAGTAATTTTTAAATTGTTTAAGGCAAGATGTGACCGTTGACCTCTAAAAATGACGTTCACCTTTGAAGGTGTGAGACGGCCGTCATTCGCGACAAATCGTCTTATTAAGATTAACAGTTTTGCTATGTAATTTAAACCCCATCAATATATGGTAAAGTTATGACTGAGATAGGAATTTCAACCTGCTGTATGGCCAAATTTGACATTTGACAAATAAGTTTGACATTGACCTTTAATATTGGGAGACAAATGTTACACGTGACACGTCGCCTTATATTGATTTGTGAAGTTCGTTACTTATAAAAACAGAATGTTTACATGCACGCCCATTGATTTATTATCTGAGCGCAGATTAATAGGGATTTGTTCTTCCACGCAGTTAACATCGTGAACAGGCATGTGACGATTTTGCGTACGCAGACTAATAGGGGATCATTTCTTATTAAATGTGAACAAAGACCATATAAGCACCCTCTTCAGGTTTACTGAAACATTATTGAAGTCTTTGCTTTCCTTAATTACTGTTCTTAATCCTTAATGGCTGTAATTAAATTTGCGTGACGCTCTCTGTCACTTTTGTGTTGTAAATATAGCTAGCTAATGATTGATAGATATGTGTTGCTAAACATTTCGAACGCCTATTATAGGTACCACATGTAGAATGCCGGTCATAAGTACATAGTTGTTAAAATGTTTACGTAGAAAGGTGATGTCAAATGCCGTGTTAATTGTTACATTAGTCTGTGAAGATTATTTCTTACTTGCGAAGGATTCTCAACTTATTGCTCTTATATCTATGACGACATTTTGACAAAGATATTATCTTGCCATACTGCTCTTTAATATATTTTCCAAAGTTTTTGTTTAAAGAACAAAATTGTGTTCGACTTTGAATTCCAATATGGTTTTAAATATTTCTTACTGCTCTGTACGTCTGAAATTCTGAGCTATTCTCAGTTGTCATGTTGACAAGTTTTGACGTCTGTTTTTTCTAGATAATGATATGTTGATAGCTGCAGTGTATGGCTCAAACCTGAAGACATACAAAAGTCTCGGACCTAACCTTCTTCGTGGAAATGGGGAACTACTAAAGAAATGCTACAATGTTCGTCATTAATGAGCGGTTTTTGTGTGGATCAATTAGTGAGTTTATTTGCAGAGAAATGTACATCAATGAAATTCATTTTACCTTTTTATCACATTGGTCAAATTTATTTCATACGTCAACACAAACCTATGCATTCTATATCACCTATAAATAGGTCCATTTTTTTTTAAACCGATCAATAAAAGACATTTCGGGTGTTAATAAAATCAAATGTCAAGCCAATTAAACAGATATTGGTTAACGACGTTATCTTGTTTACATGGTTTGTAAACTTTGCTGCACATATGTATACAATTGGCTCATTTAGAGTAATAACAATAACTGGCTTTTAACTTATTACGAGGTTCAGTTAATGTATTGATCCTTTAAGGACATAACATGTAGTGTATAAGAACGACAAAGTAAAGGATGGAATATTAGTAAGTAGATGTTGACAGTGATTTTTGTAAAGAAGCCTATGGGATTGTATTGATATTAAAAGACGTTAAGATAGCTTCAAAGAATATGTAGATGCTAGCTATTAAAACATAGGATACTATTAAACAGTACCATCTTTGCTCAAATAATAACTAGCCAACTAAATATCGTTATGAGATATGCTAAAACATAGGGATATCGACTTAATGAAGACAAATGCATTTATATGGTTTGCGGCAAAAGTAGAATGTTGTCTCAGACTACAGTCAACAATCTGTGATAAAACACTGCTCCCCGCATTATTAGCAAAACACGTGGGAATAATGCTTCACATATCGCCTAAGTATCTACACGCAGTTGACGAACGAATACGAAAAGGTTGTTCATTAGTGTTTTCCTAATGACTATAAAGGAAACCACATACGAAATGTAACCGTTGTAAATAGACAATATCTTGTGGAAGAGGTATCCATCCCCACAACACTGTACGGATCGGAACTATGGTCATCACTGACGAATTGCGATGTCATTACACGAGAAACATTTCTGAGATGTACAGCAACAACGTATCAAATTTTGCTTAAGCGCACAATAACTGATACGTTATTAAGCCTAATCGGTTGGCAACCGATCTTTGCAAAATCGACTGCTGTATGAACACTTGATATCTCACGGAAGAACCACTTAAGTACAGATAAGCGCTATTTAATATCCGAAATATTCAAAAGGTTTACACCATACATAAATGCACGACTGGAAAAGTATAACATTGTGAACTATTATACAGTTTATTAAGAATCCACGTAAATTCCTCCTTCACTGACGTTTAAACCTATAACAAACATTGTGACCCGCCATTACCACATGGACCAATGGAGAGTACGCCTCACGTGGGCTCGATAATTGGCACGATTTAAAGTCAATCACCTTTGCAACAGAGCTGCCGCCTCTGGACCGCGACGATGATACATCTGTTTCGGCTGTTTCTGTTGCATCAACAATAGACCTCGTTAGTATCAAATGTTTAAACACGTTAACATAGGACATAAAATGACAGTTTCTTGTAATGGAAATAATAAATACAGTACGTTGTATCATTTAAACACACCAACGTGCGTATAGTGCACGTAGCTGTGCCATAAAACGTCATTAACGTCGATATTCAAATAATATTTCTTTAAATGACACAGATTTTCAATATTACTTATCAGCCAACATGTCCCGTTAGTTTAACGTTCCATTCAGTTTTCTGTGTCATATTGCACCATTTAAACGGTATACTTTTCTTATAAAAAAATATTTAAAGCGTTTTGCTTTTTAAGACAGACGTTATCCACTAAAGTGCATGTGACCATAGTTAAAAGTACAGCTATTTCTGTTTCTGTAACTAAAATATTAAGTTCTTAAATTTCAAGTAAGATTGTCATACAAAATATAATCTACAGAAGGCTTTAAGTTAGTGAGTTGTTAATTTTTTGAAAAAAAAAAAACAACGATGGAAATGAACATTTATGTATGAATTTGAAAATAAAAGGTCAACATTGTAAGAAATATTACATGTATATAATCATGTAGTTACTAACTATATATGAAACTTTAATATTGCATTATACTAAACAACGGACTATGCTATAACACCAGCAAATAGTTGCTTAGCGTGTGAGGTTCGGGATGCCTTTGAATACCCAATGATCGGAGTTGATCGTGTTAAGGCATTGATGTTTGAAACATGTTACTACATTGTTTTGTCGCGTGAAGCTTCATATCCTGTTACGGTAATTGTTCACCTTTGTTAAATAAATGAATTTCGGATGCCCTCAAGCGATGTCTACGGGTTTCCAAATTCAATATCCCCGTCTCATAATGAAAATATTCATTTAAAATGTATTACTAATTTAAAGTATTTCACTGTATTTGTATAATGAGTTTCATTATTCCTATATACTTAATAGTTTCCGAATGACAAAATTAACATTGAAGTTCGAAAGGTTTTTAACGATCGAATCTCCATTTTAATGGATGCACCTTTAAAAGTGCATTTGAATTAATAACTGTCGCAAATCAATCAATTTTCTCTAAACAAAATGACGTTTTTTTTAGAAATAGGGCACGTTTTGTAGATTTATCAAATCAATTTAATTATTAAATCGGCGTTACATCTGCCTTTGAGAAAGTACACTTTAATTTTTGCCATTTGAAAGTAATTGTAGTTAATTTGTAGTTAATTTGTCCGTGTACCGTGTTGTACTACATTCGAAGTACTTACATTTTATATAAAGGCGTTTTAAATTTTGATATATTTCTTTTAAATACAGAAGATATTAATTATGAATACATAGGTCGTTTGTTAAAAAAATACTAAAGTATTTATACATGTTGTTGTTGGTGAAGGTGACAAAGTTTTTGTATTGAAAAAGATAACCAACAAATAAACTTCACGAAACGCTAAATTAAGGAATTCGAGATGGAGAAGGAGACGCGCAATCTGATTTCGTTAAGAGTGTTAATCCTACGGTGCATATGCGTAATTATTCTCGATCGAACTCGAAACAGTGCACGTGACAGCAATCAAACTCATGACTAAAAGTACAATTAAAAATATATATAGAGAGAGAGAGCGACCATCATCCATTAACTTCACAGTAATAAATAATTCGAAGAGCAGATTTGATTATATTCCAATTTGTACGATAGCTTTGATTAAGTACCCCTGTGCTCTTTTCACAGCGCATCTTTTATCCGGTCAGCGGCATTGACGTTCCGAGCTATTTGTACTAAATTAGTGAGAAGATTGAATGTGTGCCCTAATGGGTTACTACATCTTTTTGTTGAATATTCCGCGTCATTATCGAAAAGAACATGACGTCAATAATGTACTTTCACTATTGATATGGGATATTTTCAACGTAATGATCTTAATTTCTTTCCGTAGAGTTGAAAATTTTTCAGAAACAACATATTGTTATTGTATTCAAATTTGAATATTGTAACACACATGCATGCAATTTTAATTTAAAGAATAGTTAGTGTCTAACACCGAAATTTGAAATTTGTTAAGCACAATCGCATACCCCATGAGTCAAAATCCTTAAATGTGTAAATACCAAATATGCACTACGCTTGTGTTGATACGCACAAGTTATTTAACAATTTGGATGTATATATGTTGATAATCTCGTTTCATCGCAAACAGTACCATTTTAACCAGTAGTGATATGTTGAAGCTTTAACATGTTCGAAAAACTAATTTCCTTAACAATATTCGGTTATACATTTACGACAAAAGTTTGGTTACTTTGGTCCATTCAATTAACACCGAGACGAGATACAATGACGAAACTGGTGTTTGCTAATTGAAACTGAAAGTACTTCAGCGGTGCAATGAAACCAGATTGAATTGCTTCACATTCATCAATATAATGTCTTTAAATGAGATGACGTGCTTTGTAATTGTATTTTGCATACTTAAGTTCATATCCACACAGTTTGTTATCATCAAGTATTTGAACATAGTATCATATTTTCCGGCAATGCGAAGTTTTTTTTAAATTTATGTACTGAGTTATGTGAGAAACAAAGTTTAACACTCTAATAAATTAATAAGTCTTTAAGAGGTGCGGGTTGATATTATATTTGATTTAGGCAAATCATTAAAAGCATACGTTCATTTTATGAATATACAATGGTATTGAACGATTTGTTTCAAATGTAATTAGACCAAAATATGTGACGAAATGTTTGTAAAACTAAAGTGTAACAAATACAGAGATATCATTCGAATGTATTACCGAAAGGTTTAGTAAACATGGGTCCCGCCTTAAGATCAGGATCTAACGGTCGCGGGTACGCTTCTCATTCAGGAGCGTTTTCAAGATTCAAGATTCCAGGGTTTTCATACACATAGCAACAACATATGGAACGTTTGGACATACGCAAGTACACATTTGAAGATGTCTTCGAATAACGACTTTCTACACGTATTGTCGTCAACGATGCAAGTAGGCACACTTACTTCTAGAAATAATGTACATAATTTTAGCTTTTTAAGTACACTATACATATATAATAAGATAAAGTTGTAATGTCAATTAAGAAATCGGAAACGTGCATGCAAATTAATGTGTTTATAAACGTGTGTACACATGTCGAATTACAAGCACTAAATGTTCATAATTTACTAATAATTTAATATAATGATAAAAATGTGTGGTAGGGGGTCCGGAGATGGTTCTGCTATCATTTGTTTTTTTTGTGCTGTGTTGTTGAGTTGTGTTGTAAGTGTGGAGGGGGATACAATAATCATCTTGAAAATCATCTGTTCACACATATCATATCACAGCGTATCCATATCTTCGACAGTTTAAACCCTCATCCTGCTGCAGGACGATAATCACAACAGAACCAGTAAGGCAGCCTGTTAATAATTGACTCCAATACATGTCCAGTCTATTTTAAATTTAATTCATGCCGGATGATATATGGACTCATTGCGGCTCTGTAGATCAACTACCAGATACAAAATCGATGCGACTTACATGTAAGACAAACATAAATTAGCAGCAGTATGTCAGTAGACATAAGGTTGCTCGTCAATATTTGACGTACATTTTACTTTTGAGGTGTAACGATTGTTAATTGTCTAGAGAATGAAGCAAATTTGTTTGATAATCCCTAAGCAATTATAAACAAAGGTAGTGTTAAACAAATATATTTCATTCTCTTGCGAATTAACCTTATTACACCTTTAAGTAAAATCTACTCAATGACTTGTATAAACTTTTCTTATGGTAAATGCATAGCATTTGTGAGAACATACATATTTGCCTATAAGAACGAATAAATAATGGCTGTTATACACGGCCTTAAATCTTAATGGAAAATACAAAAATAACAGTACGTTACCGACTTATGTCCAAAACGGCAACGGATCATTGTAGAAAATATGAATATTTTCATGTAAGTGTGTTCTTAAAGTTTCCTAATTGTGTATTTACAGTATGTTTGTTTGTTGTTGTTTTTGAAGCGTAAATACAAACTGTATTCCAGGAAAAAACTAAAACATTGACTCAGTAGATTTAATTGTCGGTCGCAGCAACGCCCATTCAAAGCGGAAACCTACACTGTCCAAATGTTCTTGCACAAAACCTGTGTAAGAGGATGATTAAATTCAGATATGTGTCCATATTACTAAGATAACGCATACATTTAAGCTGAGTTGGTGGTAAAAAAAAACAACAAAATTAGTTGTGATGTGATTGCCGTGACAAATAAAGGTTTAGTTTCCAGAAAAACGAGACTTTCATGTGTCGAATGCTTGCAACTGATAATTAATGGAAAAGGCACCGTGTTATCGAACGTAATACGGTTCTGTATGTTATGCTTGTAATATTTTGGGATTGATTATGTAATACAAATAATTCGAATTTCTTTTTTTTATATATATAATTTGGTTTATAGGGTACCAAATTAACAAACATTAACCACAAACACCAGTTGCGTGTTGTGTATGTTGTACTTTTGTATCGGGTGCATCGTGATTTCTCTCATAAGGCCATTGTTCCATGACATTTTGTTTTTAGGGAGATTATGGTTATAAGGAATAAGCTAAATACAGGAGACGACCTCGTATCTTTTAGTGTCCGATGTAAAGAACCTATTAAACTAGACTGCATCTCGGTTTAACGCCACATGTGAAAGACATAGTTAATAAGGATAGAGGGAGGAAACAATCCTCTTCACCGAATGGACGTCTAACGTCAAATACATTGAACATGTTTGTAAATTGGAAGGGTATGTAATTCTCTGCCCCTCCAAAGTAAAAACAATCGCGCGTGTAAAACAGAAATTGGCAAGTAAAGATTATGGATGATGAAAAGTCTTGAGTCTAATTCATTTTACAGTCGAATGATGCAGTGGAACATTCATGGATTTTGTTTTCAGCTAAGATATAATATATGAATGGCTAAAAGTATGTATAGTATAATATTAGTTTACTATATGACCAGACGACTGATGTATTGCGTTTTTCGAAAATATGGCATGTTCTAGTCACACGTTCCGTCCCTGGGTTTGTCTATTCGTCTAGTTATTGATTCCGTAAGAAAAACATTTAACCGTAGAAATATTTTAATATTAGAGATTTATTTAATATTATCATTCCCCTGACAAGACAATATGAAGATTTTATCTCCTATTTGTCTTAGCGAAAGGTCAATGCCCCGCTTTCTTGTCAAATGCCGGTATTGTGTGTCTTTAGCGTCCGCAGAAGTCTTTTGAATGCATTTAACCCCTCGTAAATGCATTTGTTAAAAAGCCATCATACTCAGACGAGTGCAGGAAGTTTTATAATGTAGCTATTATGGTCCTTCCCCAGACGGTCGGAAATCTGTGTTGGTCTTTTATGTAGATGCGATTGTTCCACGAACGTGTCGTGGAAATAAGTGGCCTGACAAGAGAAACTTGTACCCTTAGCAGTCAGCCCCTGTCTGTCATATTAATACAAGAACTTTAAAAAACATGTTTGTCTGACGTGATATGACTTTATGGATTGATAGTATCAGTGGAATCGTATCTTTGATATTATGTTGACTATAACATAAATTGGTTTAAACACTATTTATTTAGATAGTAGAAAGTACATAATAAGCAATACAATACAAACATACATACTATTTTCGAACAATATACAAGGCAGGTAGAAATTGCAGTATTGCTTAACATAAAGGCTGTAGAATACAATTTGACAGAATTGAGAAGAAAGCTCGAGGCTTATGCTATGTCTCTCTTCTGTCAGTTAGAAACGCTGCTGTTATGGTGTAAACAACCAAATGTATAACAACAATTTATAAAAATGACAAAATTACGAACAATATAGTACAGTGATAGGTATTTGAATACCGTTTAGAAATGGAAAAAAATAAACGTTGTAATACAAATAGTATAGCAGAGTAGTGTAGATAGCAAAAAAGCTAATATGTTGAGAAGGAAAGGGAAATAAGTGAAAGAGAAGAGTTTCAGACTAAGAGAATTTGCGGTAGGAAAAGAAGTAGTTGCGGGACAGGGCATCGTTAGCAGAATATGGTTTGTTCCTGAAATGGAGTAGAGTTATAATCTATGACTATCTCGGATGAAAGACTGAACATGTTTGAATATTTAATTTAATGAATTTACTTCGTATGATCCGTCTTTAACACCAAAAAGAAGGTGTAAAGTTATGGGTTGGAAACTGGACAGATTGTCGAAAAGGATAACTCTTTTCACAGTATATATGGGGCAATTGAAGAAAAAATGATATGTATCTTCAATCTCACCACATTGACAATATGGACTTTGTACCATATTTTTCGCATACAAATGTTCATTTAAGCTGCTACAGTGCATTCGTAAACGTGCATGTAGAACATTAGACTGCCGCTCTCCATCGTAGTAATGCTGTGGAATTACTTTTTTTATCTTTGTTTAGATTTTCTTTGAAAGCTGAGAGAAAAGGAGCTGTTCTTACAGATTCCGGTAGATTGTTCCATAAGTTTATGGTTGATGGTAGGAAAGATCGTGAGCATAGTTGTGATTTACATTGAATGCTTCGAATATTGTTAGAAATTACGAAGCGGATAAGCCGATCTTTCATCAACGCTAGAGGGGATCAGTGAACACAAATAGGGGGGGTGATATTGTTTATGTTTTGTTCTCCTATTTTTTAATGGTTCGAGAGCCGTTTCATTATATAGATTCTGCAAAGATGCTAAACGTGTTCCACCGCTAATTAGTCTTGCTGCGTCCTGTTGAATCTTTTCAAGTTCTATTTCATCTTGTGAAGTAATGTTGTCCCAGACTACATCAGCATATTCGAAAATTGGTCTGAACGTAACATAAATTGATGAAGGAGAAAGGAGGTGAATAGTTTGATTAATGTGTTTTGCAAGTGCAATATAACATCATGAGGTGTTTTATGTTGCCAATAATGCATATGCTTATGCACTCAAGAACACAAACAATAACGACAGTGAGCAGAAAGTGGACGATAACAAGTTAAACAAGACGTGCATGTGAATAGAAGTTTCCCTCATATCATAAAATAAAATAAAAATGTTAAATCCCCATAAAACGACAAATCAAGCAATAGGTTAATTTTGTTCCTCTTTATCTGACTTTCACATGGATTTACTTTGACAAAAGTTGCTAATGGCATTCCAACACGTACTGGAAAATATGTGCTTCTCTACCACAACATTAAGACATGAACGTGTAATTAGACGTTACTGTATAACAATGCCATGCTTGTATGTTTTCAAAAAACAGTAGGTAGTATTTCAATATAATTTATAAAAAAAGTACATTTATTTATACAGGATTCATATGTCACGAGAGATGAATGTGTAAACAAAAATACACTCTTAAGCTCATGCTAACCGAGTTAATACTCAGATGAAGTAAACCTCTTGATCTTTCTAAGTAAGGTTACAATTAAATATGCTATGGAAGCCCTTCAATACCTAGCTCCAGCCATAGCCGCAGTTAGACGTCCATGAACTACTGTTTAACGGATTCATAACACGTCATACATCAACATTATTTCTCTGCTTTTCGGCGTTATCTGTAAATACAGAAAGTATAGGTGTATAATTATAACGGCTTAGACCGTAACGATCGAGCGATATTATTATAATGCAATGAATGTTTGAATGAATGTCGGCGAATTCCCCCCCCCCCACCCGNTCCAAAACATGTCCAGTCTATTTTAAATTTAATTCATGCCGGATGATATATGGACTCATTGTGGCTCTGTAGATCAACTACCAGTTACAAAATCAATGCGACTTATATGTAAGACAAACATAAATTAGCAGCAGTATGTCAGTAGACATAAGGTTGCTCGTCAATATTTGACGTACATTTTACTTTTGAGGTGTAACAATTGTTAATTGTCTAGAGAATGAAGCACATTTGTTCGATATTCCCTAAGCAATTATAAACAAAGGTAGTGTTAAACAAATATATGTCATTCTCTAGCGAATTTACCATTATTACACCTTTAAGAAAAATCTACTCAATGACTGGTATATACTTTTCTTATGGTAAATGCATAGCATTTGTGAGAACATACTTATTTGCCTATAAGAACGAATAAATAATGGCTGTTATACACGGCCTTAAATCTAAATGGAAAATACAAAAATAACAGTTCGTTACCGACTAATGTCCAAAACGGTAACGGATCATAGTAGCAAATATGAATATTTTCATGTAAGTGTGTTATTAAAGTTTCCCAAATGTGTATTTACAGTGTGTGTGTTTGTTGTTGTTTTTGTAGCGTTAGTACAAACTGTATTCCAGGAAACAACTAAAACATTGACTCAGTAGATTTAATTGTCGGTCGCAGCAACGCCCATTCAAAGCGGAAACCGACACTGTCCAAATGTTCTTGCACAAAACCTGTGTAAGAGCATGATTAAATTCAGATATGTGTCCATATTACTAAGATAACGCATACAGTTTAGCTAAGTTGGTGGTAAAAAAATCAGCAAAATTATTTGTGATGTGATTGCCAAATGAAGCTTTAGTTTCCAGAAAAGCGAGACTTTCATGTGTCGAATGCTTGCAACTGATAATGAATGAAAAAGGCACCGTGTTATCGAACGTAATACGGTTCTGTATGTTATGCTTGTAATATTTTTGGACTGATTATCTAATAAAAATAATTCGAATTTCTTTTATATATAAAATTTGGTTTATAGCGTACCAAATTAACAAACATTAACAAACACCAGTTGCGTGTTGTGTATGTTCTAGTTTTTTATCGGGTGCATCGTGATTTCTCTCATAAAGCCATTGTTCCATGAAATTTTGTTTTTAGGGAGATTACGGTTTTAAGGAACACGCTAAATACAGGAGACGCCCCGTTGAGGAGACGACCTCGTATCTTTTAGTGTCCGATGTGAAGAACCTATTAAACTAGACTGCATCTCGGTTTAACGTCACATGCTAAAGACATGGTTGATAAGGATTTAGGGAGGAAACAATCCTCTCCACCGACTGGACGTCTAACGTAAAATACATTGAACATGTTTGTTAATTTAAAGGGTATGTAATTCTCTGCCCCTCCAAAATAACAATCGCGCGTGTAAAACAGAAATTGGAAAGTAAAGATTGTGGATAATGAAAAGTCTTGCAGTCTAATTCATTTTACAGTCGAATGCTGCAGTGGAAAATTTATTGATTTTTTTTTCAGCTAAGATATAATATGAATGGCTAAAAGTATGTATAGTATAATATTAGTTTACTATATGACCAGACGACTGGTGTATTGCGTTTTTCAAAAATATGGCATGTTCTAGTCACACTTTCCGTCCCTGGGTTTGTCTATTCGTCTAGTAATTGATTCATTTAACCGTAGAAATATTTTAATATTAGAGATTTTTTTAATATTATCTTTTCCCTGACAAGACAATATGAAGATTTTATCTCCCATGTGTCTAAGTGATAGGTCAATGCCCCGCTTTCTTGTCAAATTCCGCGGTATTGTGTGTCTTTAGCGTGCGCAGAAGTCTTTTGAATGCATTTAACCCCTCGTAAATGCATCTGTAAAAAGGCCATCATACTCAGACAATTGCAGGAAGTTTTGTAATGCACCTAATATGTACCTTCCCAAGTCGGTCGGAAATCATTGTTGGTCTTTTATGTAGATTCGATTGTTCCACGAACGTGTCGTGGAAATAAGTGGCCTGACAAGAGAAACTTGTTACCATAGCAGTCAGCCCCTGTCTGTCATATTAATACAAGAACTTAAAAAAAAACATGTTTGCCTGACGTGATATGACTTTATTGATTTATAGCATCAGTGGAATCGTCTCTTTGTAATTATGTTGACTATAACATAAATTGATGAAGGAGAAAGGAGGTGAATAGTTTGATTAATGTGTTTTGCAAGTGCAATATAACATCATGAGGTGTTTTATGTTGCCAATAATGCATATACTTATGCACTCAAGAACACAAACAATAACGACAGTGAGCAGAAAGTGGACGATAACAAGTTAAACAAGACGTGCATGTGAATGGAAGTTTCCCTCATATCATAAAATAAAATAAAAATGTTAAGCACACATAAAACGACAAATCAAGCAATAAGTTAATTTTGTTCCTTCGTATCTGACTTTCACATGGATTAACTTTGACAAACGTTGCTAATGCCATCCCAACACGTACTGGAAAATATGTGCTTCTCTACCACAACATTTAGACATGAACGTGGAATTAGACGTTACTGCATAACAATGTCTTGCTTGTATGTTTTAAAAAAAACAGTAGGTAGTATTTCAATATAATTTATTAAAAAAAAGTACATTTATTTATAAAGGATTAATATGTCACGAGAGATGAATGTGTAAACAAAAATACACTCTTAAGCTCATGCTAACCGAGTTAAAACTCAGATCAAGTAAACCTCTTGATCTTTCTAAGTAAGGTTACAATTAAATATGTTATGGAAGCCCTTCAATACCTAGCTCCAGCCATAGCCGAAGTAAGACGTCCATGAACTACTGTTTAACGGATTCATAACACGTCATACATCAACATTATTTCTATGCTTTTCGGCGTTATCTGTAAATACAGTAAGTATAGGTGTATTATTATAACGGCTTAGACCGTAACGATCGAGCGATATTATTATTATGCAATGAATGTTTGAATGAATGTCGGCGAATTCCCCCACCCCGAGACAAATTTGCATCAGAAGTTATCTCAATGATTAAACCAATAAACATTTAACGACACGGGCCACAGCTGGTGAGTATCTCTGCTTAATCCACCGTATTTTAGGGGCGATGGTGAACATGTGAGACTATCATATGATTCCCAAAACATATATGTAATATACATGCCCGTCAAGCTTATTGCGAACTCACCGCGGATATAACGGTATTTTAACTTTATCTTTTTGTTTCATTTGGTTATAATGTTGTTAGGATATCAATTTTTATTTTCAGCATAACTAACATATGCCCACATCATTGTGTTCAATCATGTGTTTTGATCAGACATATTATTAATTAATGAAAATGTAAATTCATATCCATTTTTATATTCTTACACATTGAAGTGTTGAAGTGATTGGATTTATGACCAGTATCCGAGTGGAATATTAGCGGGATGGCAATTGTCTTTGAGCACATGTGTCAGTTTTTGTTAAAATATCGGTTAGGCATACATATTATCTCATGTATAAAAAAATAACTAAAATACACCATTTTTATTACATGGATTATTCCTATAAATATGACACACTATTCAGTAGGTTAAATTATGATCATAACGTTAGCGTAAAGTATTTCAATAAAAAGGAGCGTGTGTTAATATTAAAGAATGTGTTTACTTACATCGCATAGGAATTAATACGGATATCTACTTGGAAGTTACTGAGTCAAAACAATTTCCTAAACGTAATTTTCCGTCCTACAATATTAAACACACTAAACTCAACAATCCGCTTACACTTACCATAACGAACATGTACCATTGTATCCAGCCATGATCTTAATTTTTTAAGTTTACATTATTCTTGAAACATTGCTGTTACAAATACAATACCACACAACTGTTCCGATACCAAGAATCCATATAGCTCCGGATATCCCTCGTGCACATTTCAACTTTCCGAAGATGTCTACTTTAAAAGCCATCTTAAGAAATTAATATATCATTATATTATCCCAATTTTTTCTACAAAAAGAACTACTAAGCATATTGAAAATAACATGGACATTTTAAAATCTTATCAAAATATTAATTCTATATTAAACAATACTAAAATAATAAAAAGTAAACGATGACCTCCGAATTGAAAGCAATATTTTACCGAATCTACTCTTAGAACAAAGATTCTGGGGTAACGAAATGTTTTAAAATGTAGATGTAGGAAAAATAGGCGACACATTTCGAAATCGACGGACAGGTCATTTATAACGACTGCGGGACCCGTCAATAGGAACAATGCATTTTAGTAAACCTAATATGTATTGATGTTGTAAATAAGTTCTAAGTTCTTAGTTAAAAAAAATCCTTGTTTATAAACAATATTTGGACTCTCTGTCAGCTAGGTAAGCAGAAGAAAAATAATTCGTTGATTTATTCAAGCTTTCTTTCTTCGTATTGCCATATGTTTAGCATTGGGCATCATAATACTAACATATTTACATAGTTATTGCATATTTGCATATTTATTTATTTCGGTGTACGTAGCTTTTGATACCATTACCATTCAAATGAATTGGTTTGGTATGTCATGATATCTAAATTAAAACACATATGTATGCATCTTTTCATCTCGAAATGTTAGTGTGTATTATGTTCAGTAAAATTTCGAAAGCAGTTCAAGACTGCGTGTTTGTTTGTAACCTCCACCTCGTCTTCTGCTATTTCATGTGCGTCATAACAGACCGCGTAGTGTATAAAAGTTAAACTACATTACTAAACTAGTGTAGCATATATGCATATCATATTTTATGTTTCTATCATGTACATGATTTGCTTTCAAACTTACTACCAGTAACAATTAAATATTGAATAGCTTATATCCTGAAACAATTGAAATTGTAAATTTATGTTTAAAGTCAGATCATTGATTTAAATGAAACAGTTACATAAGCACGAGCTTTTGCTATCGAGACGCTAATTTGTGGTTCCAACATAACAAAATTAATATGCGATCCAAAATTAATTCTTGTTTCCAGCATAAGTTATAAAGTGAACTTTTATAAAGTGGAAGTTATAAAACGAAAATATTTAGCGTTTTTGTTTTAGTCAGAACGAGACACACGCAAATGCTTGTGACCACTTAAAAAGTAAACATGCTGCTGTAAAAAAAAAAAATGCAGTACTTCAGTATGGTTCGAGGTTCAATCTTAAAAATTCTCATTACGATAATAGAATTAAACAAACTGTCAGTGCCCAGGTGCCATTTTGTTTTTAATTACAGTAATAACATGACTTTAAAATTGAACATCAATGCATCTGTTATATAATAAAACCTTTAAACAGTTGTGCAAATATTTTATCTTATATTTTAATTGCCTATTACTAACTTCATCATTTTTCTGAATAAAATGCAATTTTAATTTCTTGCCTACTACAATTTATTTAAGATAACCTCAGATTACTCATTTGTGTCTGACTAACATGTGTATGATTATTTCATTGTTTTTTTATTCACCTTTCGTCTCATTACTAGAAATGAATTAATGAAATTTCACTTTGATTACTTTAGTGTATACGGTTATTTTATTTTTCTAAACTCGATTGTCAGCACATATTTATCGGGTCGGTCCAACAGATTCCGGATGAACTTTGTGAACAAATCAAATGCCTAAAACACGAAGTCCTCATGCACATGGTACATCAGACAGGAACAGCTGATAATGGTTGATGAAATAGGGACATTACACAGTTTGACATTGGTGTGTTCTGTTCTGGGGATCACCGTGCTTTGGAGTTTCCTTTTTGAGACGGATTTATTACGAAGCTATTTTCGCAATAACCGTTTTCTGAAAGCTTTAATTGGTTCTAAAGTAAAGAAAATATCAAGACCTTAGCTGGCGTATTTCGTTATTCGTTATTCGATGGTGAACTCACTTTTTTCTTAAGTATGGACCAGTGCCTATGTACTAATGTAAACAAAAAACCTATATAAAAGACGATTCATCAATCTATTTAAATGTTAAATGAGATTTTTCATCGGTCTATTATTTGAAACTGAAGACAATTTAAATAAAATCAAACGTGTTGGTGGTTCTGTTGTTAATCTATATTTATGAGCAATGAACCAGAGCATCATGCTGTGTTGTGTCAATAAGATTCAATGTGGAATTTCCAATTAAGCTGTTTTGTAAGGCTAGCAAAAGGGATGGACAAACAATCGACATTTGTTATATTAGATAAAACTGATGCACTGGGATTGTCGAGGTCAGTATGAGTAAATACGGACAGACACTCACTTTTATAAATCGTGACAAAAAGCATGTTGTACTGAACTCATCAACTATACGTACCTAAATGTTTTATCAGCCACTAATCGTGCTATATACGTGTTTGTTACATCATTTTACCTCACATATATTACGTTTTAAATTTAAATAATTAAATTAGTTTTAACTTATGAAATACATGTGCAAAAGATTAGTTTGTTGTATTAAAGTGTTATATTTAAGAATTTCAAAATGCCATAATAGTTCTTTATACGTATTTTCTTAATGTACCGTATTCTGTATAGCAATTTAGTAAGACTAAACAATGTAAGGGGAGTCGAAAAGGGACATAGTGACCTCTTTCATGAAATTTCGTCGAATGAAAAACTATTCACATTTTCAGTGACTTCATTGTGATGTTTGCACTACTTATATTCACTGGTCCATTCAGCATTTAGGCCAGGGTGCTTGTTCATTATTTAACACAATTTTCAGTTAATACCAAGTACTTTTTCCTCATTAAAATCGTCAATAATCAATAAATCACGCTGAGCGTGTCTGTATTTACGAGAGACAAAACGGGTGGGATATTTTTCTAAAACGGGGGGGGGGTTACAAGGAAGGGAGCAACATATTTCTAAAGGGTTTGGTAAAAAAATGGAAGCCCCCGCCATTGCCAATCCGCTTTTAATTAGCTACTCCCTACAATATGTGCGTATCTATAGCTTAATTGTTCGTTTGTAAAATTCTGCTCGAACAGTGTTGATCCAAAACAACTCAAGTGAGCGACCTTGTGCCTTCCACACCCGCTTGTTTTTCATTGTGTTTCCCTGTGTTCGTTTGCGCTTGCGATAGTTATGGGATCAGTTCCAGTTTGTATGTGAAGTAAATATGTGTAAATCTGTGAAACTATGAATTTTACGAAATTAGGGACATCACGGAATGTGTATTTTTTTCAGGAATTTCGAGAAATGGCTGCAAATGGTGACACAATTTTACACAGTTTTACTTAAGGCTTTTAAGAGGAGTCAGAATATGTGTGAACTGTCCTTATGTTAATGGATATTGCTTCAAGTTATCAACCAAGAAAAAGTGTCATCACTTGTATTGACAGCAAACTGTGTAAGGAAGACATATTCTGGAGGTCGATGCTATTTTTATTGCGACTGTAGCCTTAGGATGACACAGTGCCAAACTAAGAGATGAAAGTGTTGACTTTGTAAATAGTAGATGCCATGAGAGTTTGACTAGTACAAACAAATAAAAGTACGATTTAGTTAGTAGCATTAATTTAATAAAGCATGTCGGAAGGTATTTTTCAGTCATTTTGTGAAATTCAAAAAAAAACAAGCATTTCTTGAAGTCCCTTAGTGAAAGAGTCCTATCACAAAAATCTGGAATCGTTTAGAAATTTCGTAAAATTTCTAGTTTCACAGATTAACTGTAACATATACTTATGTTACTCATTCTTCTTACCTTCGTCAAACTATGTGCTATAATGGATTTCACAGATATGCATGCTACTATATATATTTATTTATATATATATATATATATATATTAACGTGCCTGTGTTTTTCAGATATAATTATAATGTATCCTTTCGCTTTTGAAACCAAACGTATATTTAACTAGAAATGGCGCGGCAGATGCCGACGCGTATCCCCACGCCGCATAGATGCTATATTAAAATGCAATTTTGGTTAGAGATAGACCGTGTTGACATAAGGGATTTTCAGTATTAAAGTGACGTCACGTCAATTGGTGAATACATGAAGAAATTATGTTATTCTCCTCTATCTCCTCCTACACTATTAGCACTAGAACCTTGAAACTTAGACACATGGTAGCTATGAGCATATGTGCGACGGTGCACTATTTGGAATTTTGATCTGACTCCTGGGTCGAAATATATTTTCATATGCGTCGCATGCTGTTAGTAAAATAAGTTGTTTTTTCCCAGTTTACCCATTTATTTACCCATATCTTTTGACCCAGGGGTCAGATCAAAATTCCGTCACCTCACATATCACATATGCTCATAGCTACCATATGTGTAGGTTTCAAGGTTCTAGTGCTAATAGTGTAGGAGGAAATATGGTCCGATAAAAAAAATAGCGGAGATCAATACAATATCCCAACTCTTTTAAAAGCGTTGGGATAATAAAGTGCATTAGCCAGCTAGTTGTAACGTGTATGACGACACTATGGACATTGTTAATTATTGCAATATTATTCGATTCTGCGCGCTTATGATGTACGTAATGCTAAAGGTTATGCTAATGGCCAGAGAAATGAACACTATTACTATTTAAATATATGCAAAGAAAAACGTTTCTTACAAGAATATAACATACCATAGAACGCTGCTATAACATATCTAACATAGGATCAATTTATGAGCCTAAGTATGCAAACTATATCTACCTAAGATGATAATATTTCGTTCAGACATTATGCACAAATGTATATCATTATAGAACAGTAACATTTAATATAAATCAGACTTGCTACACAAAGGATTGATGATTTCTCCGCTACATAAGTCACAAGTGACTTGAACTTGAACCGGAATCTGGAATTATCATTACAAAAGGAAACCAGCATGTCACCATAAATTCAAATCATTTACATGTTTTATTCATAGTTCTGACTTAAATTATTCATTTTAATAGGGAAAAATATGGAAATTAGTATATTGCAATAACAATAACTAAATATAATCATTCTTGCAATTAACAACATACCAGTGGGTCAAAATACACAGTGATTCTAGTTAATTTATCATCTGGGAATGGTTTGATTTATTGTGATGTATTATGAACATACTATTACAAAAGGGCCAATATGTCTTATTTAGCATTGTCATGCAGTTAACTGGTTAAAACCCCTGGGGCAATTATGCATTTACCCTATTAAGGCGGAAAAACCCAATTATAATGATGGTAAATGGTTAACACTAAATTGTATATATTGTCTTGTATTATATATGCAATTTTTTATTTGAATTAAATAAAAACAACTAGTGGACGAAAATGTCTCTACCGATGGTGTTTGTGGTGTTTTATTCTTCCTATATATTCAACACAACGCTATACGAACAACACAGCTCGGCCTAGTAAAATTATTACATCTTTGATAACGTGCTTGGGACGGTCAATGATACTTACAGAATTGTTTATAAAGGGGAGTTATTAGAACCTAAATTATAAATGAAGTTGTTCTTTCACTGGATTTATTTCTAATTGGCCATGGACTCCAATAATATTCATTTTTACGAAAGAGATATTACATATCTCAGCAATCTCACAATTTCGCATATTTAATGCACGTCCTTGAAAAAACACAAATGGCCCTATATTTTCGTGTATGAATTATCGAATTGAATTACTTTTCATGATAAAAAGACATCTTGATCCTCTATTCATGACCATATACATTTATCTTGCAACAACATATAGACCAATACACAAAATAAAAAAAGAGAAAGTAGTTCATTTTTTTTTATTATTATTTCTTGTTGTTGGCAGACAGTATTTGAATATATTCACTTTAACATTTTAAATTTCGAACATTGTAATTTAAAAAATCAACAACATTATTTACGTTAAACTTTCTAGCAAGCTTGATTAAGACGTATGTTTCTAGTCGAACTTAAAATACATTTGAAAAAAATATATACCGTTTGTGAATAACCGTGTGTAAGTTATATTAAAATCATAAAAGGTTTCTGACATGTCTACGTCTAGTTGTATATGAATTGCAATCATCATTCATTAAAAAAATATGCTAAATTACTTACATCAACCGCAAAAGAATTGAATACACGCCACTGCTGCAAGAAAAAATCAGAAATTCTTAGTTATAGCTAGAGGTCGCTGCAAGCAATAAACTGCCAATTTCAACACAGCTCGAACAAAACAAATTCCAAAAACACGTGCAACTTAATCGCCTCAGAACTGTCATTTCAAATCAGTAAATAAGAAAATTAAACAAATTTGTTTTAATGACAATAAATCAATTTCACGCAACCTTCAGTTTAGTTTAAATCTATTTATTTTAGCTCGATTGCATAGATAGCCTAAGGCTCAATTGAAACACTCTCGAGTCTGTTGCCTGTGACTAGAACCAGTAATTGGTGTCTAAAGAATGCGCCCACAGTGGGGATGGAGCCCGTGACCTCCCGGTCGCTAGGCGGACACCAAATCCATTACGCCGCGGCGACCTTAAGTTAAGTCGATCGTATCGGAGAAGAGGGTTTGGAGAGATGTATTTTAGTGTATCCAGTACAAAGTTTATATCATTAATGCTGACTGATCGATATTATAGAGTACCAATGAAAATAACATACACTTCATGAACATAAACATTAAAAAGACTGAATGAGGAAATGATTTAAATCGAATAAAATACAGTGGTGTGAAACATTCTTTCTACCATTGACTGTTTCATTATTTGGTAAACTGTACATTTATTCACTTCGGATGTGGAGCATGTTCAACTTATAAAAATGTGAATGAAAGTCACTTTGATCTAAGGTAAAAGTGTGTTATTGCTTTATATTTTTCAAACTTAAATGTTAACCTATTATAATTCGTTATATAACGTCTAATAATGAAACTAATTTAAAATCGCACATTTAACAACAGCCTGCTAAAACACAGTCGTTTCTTGTACTTATGAAAATACAATATATAAAAAACTTGATATTTAAAAATAAAAAATAATACACATACATATTTATTACAATTACCTATTTTCAAACGTCAATACTCATAAACCCAATGTAATAAAAAATAAGACAGGCAGATGCTATCGTGAAAACGTTGTGTTTCAACTTAACAAGATATAAATGTCTCCTGTTTCGCACCGATATGAATTATCATGTGGAAATGATTTGCCTCCCTCTGCCACTGGCGGTAATAATTGACAATTAAATATCTTTGAATCCTAATGGTATTCTGATTTATATCAATTTGCGTCGTTATCTCAAAACATGTCGTCAATTTCACCTAAAACAAAAATCTGCGTTGTATGAAGGCAGACAAGAATAGATAGTGGTATCAATTTTGGAAAGCGAATCATAATGTGTATAATGTGTATAAACATCTACCAATTGTTTTACAAGAATGATGCATGACTAACGTTAGCAATAGGAACTTTCTCAACACACTTGATTTGCAAACGATGCTTTTTAGATTTCACTCACTTTTTAAATTGTTCAATTTAAACTTTTAATGCGTAGGCAGTATTTGTTTACCTAATTTCTACAATATTAAAGTGATTGTATGAAATGTGGTGAATACATTCCAAATATAACGAACAAGTATGGGTTTTATGGTTGGTTTATGTGAAAAGTGTAAAAAAGTGTTATTTATGATATATTCCAATACGCTTAATCAAAGATCGTCAGTATGGGGATTAAACTTTAGCTTGAAAGTGTTAGAGTGTAATGTATTATTTCAGATGTCTTGAGCAATGTGTTCACGATGTCTTTCTTATAAAGTATCCTGTAATAAATTAATATTTTCAAACATAGTTATCATAACGCAAACGCTTGCTTAGCAGACGAATTATAAAAGTGTATGTTTAAGGTTCACCTCCTTTACAGCTAAAGTAGCTACAAAATATTTAAAAAAAATCTATAAACAACCGTAATAAAGTGCAATACTCAAGTTCTTACGAACATTATTAAACATGTATCTTTAATTTTTCTATTTCTATAGTTTAAAGCTTTATGTGATAACTTTTTTTGCAAAAGCTGTTTTGGTTTTGATAATTAAGATACAGATTTATGTTAATGGGATAGCGTGAAGTATAAATGATGTTCATAAACTGTTGTTCTTAAGAATGGACCAGTATGAAAGACCAAAATAATTCAAGATTAAGTCAATTTCTCCAATACATTTGCATGTTATTTTCGGAGAAATATGTAAAATGTGTTTCTCATTATTTCACGATTTTCATCCCAAAGGTATTAAAACACTGAACTTAAGGTTATTGCGTTTCCTTTGCTTATTGTTGTTGAACCATTTGAAATGTCATTGGGCTTGGCAGTCTTTATGTATTGACATTTTAATTTTCACTGTGGTTGGAGGGATTATTATACAAAATAGCTGATTATTGTATGTGTGTATTTTATTAATGTTATTTCCTTTTGAATAAAGATTATTATATAAAACAAATCATATTTTTTATGTACATGCCGTTGTGGATTTCTCTTTTTTAATCGTGTTTTTACATGACAAAACTATTAGAAAATTTAATCCATAATTTCAAACTTTAAACCGTCTCTTAGTACTTCGGTGTATTAAAATCACAGTAATTTTCAGGGAAGGTGAGAGTTATTATTTTAAGCAAAAGTAGAGCAGTTAATTTATGAATTTTACTATAAAAAGCATCCACTTGTAATTGTTTAAAATTACTAATGTCTCGGGATTTTAATCAATAGAAGTGGCTCTTTTTTCCAGGCAAAAGCGAATCTAGCCGAACATGCAACATACCTATATACTGTCTTATTAATAAATGTAGAAATCTCACTTAACAAGCATATCTGAACATTGATCTAATTAACAACATGCTTAAACCTATTCTTTTGTATGGGTTCGAATCTTACATGATACAATCTCCAGATAAATGTCTCAAGTACAGAATACGAATTCGTTCAAGAAATAACAGGTTACCTGTCTTAACTGGAAGTTGGCATGGACTAGAATTGAATCAAAGAATGTGTTTCTATGTAACTCCAATAATCTGATTTGCGATGAATTCTCTTAAATTGAATGTAATGCCCTTGAGGATCTAAGAAAACGTTGCATTGATACAAAAACTATTACACGAGAACAACTATGATAATATTTAAATCTCTAATGTCCATCGAGTCTCATATGTGCTGGAAACAAAAAAAATATTAAAGAAATATTGAAACAGTTTTAACGTATAACATGTTCGTCGTGTTTAGTTCTGCATACGCTTAAATATTTCTGTTTTTTTCCATATGCTCAATGTTTATATATTGTTCGTATATGTTGTATAACGTGTACCTATGCTCTCCATTTTGCTCATAGTGTCATGAACTGAGCTTTAAATAGATACACTTGAAACCAAACAGCACACACGCCATTTGATCGATTGTACATGTATGTTATGAAAGCAGCATGAAACATTTATACAAAACACACTATACACGGTATTTCATCGCATTTTTGAAACTATAGCAGTAAACTTGAATTTGAAATTATATAGCATTATTTTTCTCTGCTAATTGGTTCCGAACAGCATATTGGTGCAACAACGGAAGATTGAATTCATTTACATCCTTTAGTGATAACAAAGAAAATGAGATAGACGAATCATGATTTATATTGAATTATCTTATGAACGGTTTGTTTGTCTGGAACTTGCTATATTAATGAGAAAATTTGATGAGTATTACAGTCAATACCAAAGACAATTAGCTTGATGGAGAAACATTGTAATATGTATTATTAAATCTTAATTAAGTATGTTGTATGAGGAAAGATTTGATTGACGTTTATAATGTAAAAATCCCAAACTTAAATATTTGATCGTTGATTCAGTTGAATATGCGAAATTATTATTGAAATTGGGAAGGAACAGAATATGAATTGAAAAATAAAACAGCTATTGAATGTCTTGTCTGGACGGCCGCATTAGCATCGTCAAAGGTAATCAATTACAAAATACGGGATATGTGTACACTAACTTGATATTGTAGAACTAACTGTGTTTTAACAAAAACCACCAGTAGGGTGAAGGGGCAGTGATCCCATACATACTACTCCGTGTAAAGACAGTAGGTAAATGTACGTACAGAAATAAATTAGAAATCAAAAGAAAAAATCTTCATATAGCAAACACTCAAAATCCGGAAACTTTATCAGGAATGCAATTCTTGTTTTATCGACTACTTTTACAACTGCACACCAAAGAACACAATGAAGCGGACGATGCAAAGTATAAGAGGTTTAACCCGAATTTAAGGCTTCCCGAATTTCATACTTTCCCCATAATTAATTCAAAACGATAACAATTAAATATATCTTTTCAGACAAAACACAAAAATACGATTGCATTAAAATTACACTTAAATCGAATAATACACACATAATGTTTATGTACAATTATTGTCGTATGTGTCGCAAATCTATTAAAAGGATTAAATTATAAACGTGGGGTACAACAAAATAGGGTCCATCCATAAAATATATTAAAATATCAAGTTAGCGATGTATTAACAGAATATGTTCAAACAAACTAAGTGTATGAAAGATCATACACATTGTTCATTCACACTAGAACAAAACTCTACTGCCTACAGTCTCTGAAGACTGAAAAATGACAACCAAAAATATATGTATGGGGATACTTCAACTGCATATTGTTATCACTAATCCATATGGAACAATTTTCTGGCTTACACTACACATAACAATTATTTAGCAGTATGTGCCAAAGCACATTTACTATATTAATCGAATCAATTTAAATATTTAATCGGCGTTACACCTGTCTTTTGAAGTAATAATTTATGATATTACTTAACACGTATTCCTTTGCCGGGGTTTGAGGAATTAAAGTGCAGTGTCTTTGTAACCATTTGCAAGTACGAAAACTTAAGTTGTCTTTTAAAGGCTTCATAAATTATAGTAATTGCAGTAACTTTATCCGTCTTATGTAACACTACATCTAAAGTACAAAGATATTTGTAAAAATGTAGAACATATTAATTATAAATATCTAGGTCGTTTGTTGGAAAAAAAAAGTATAAATATACGTTGTTGGTGGTGATTATGACGTACTTGAAGTACTTGTATTGAAAAAAAAAAGATAACCAACAAATAAGCTTCACGAAACGCTCAACTACGACATTCGAGGTGGAGAAGGAGACGCGTTAAAAGTGTTTTCATCAAACGGTGCATATACGTTATTATTCTTGATCGAACTCGAAATAGTTTACGTGTCATCAATCAAACTCATGACTAAAAGTAAAATTACAAAAAGAGGTCAGCATCCATTAACTTCACAGTAAAAAATAACTCGAAGAGCCGATTTGATTAAATTCCAATGTGTACAATAGCTTTGATTTAGTCGGCCCTGTCATTTTTTCACAAGGTTTTATCCGATCGGCGGCATTGACGTTTCGAGCTATTTGTACTAATTGTGTACAAATTAGTGAGAAGATTGAATGTGTGACCTGAAGACCTTTTGGTGATTACATCTTTTTAAAAAGTGCATGCCGTCGGTAATGTACTTCAACAAAAGATTTGGGATGTATACAACGTAACGAATTACATTTTTCCGGGGTATTTGAAATTTATCAATAACAAATGTTGTTATTGTATTCAAATTTGAATATTGTAAATCAAACATGCATGTAAATTAATTTAAAGAATATTTGAATATTTGATGAGTGCCTAACAAAGAAATGTGAAGTTGGTAAAGCATTATCACATACCTCATGAGTCAAAATCCTTAAATGTTTAAATACCAAATATGCAATACGCCTGTGTTGATACGCACAGTTTTTTTATCAATTTGCCTGAATATATGATGATTATCTCGTTTCATCGCGAAAAGTACTGTTTTAGCTAGTAGTGATATGTAAAGCTAAAACAATCGAAAAGCAAATGTTCAAAGCAGTTATAAAGTTACGATGAAAGTTTGGTTATGCAGATTGTTCCATTCAATTAACAGCGAGACGAGATACAATGACGAAACTGGTGTCTGCTAATTGAATCTCCAAGTACTACAGCGATGCAATGAAACCAGATTGAATTTCTTCACATCCATCAGCACTATGTCATTTAATGAGATGACGTTCTTTGCAATTGTATTTTTAATACTGAGGTTCGTAGCCATACAGCTAATTATCATCAAGTCTTTGAACATGATATTACATTTTCCAGCAAGGCCAAGTACATTTAAATGAATCTACTGAGTTGTATGAAAAAGACATTTTAATACACTTATAAAATAATAAGTCTTCAAGAGATGTCGGTTGATAATATATTTGATGTAACCAGGCCCGTTACACATTATCAGAAGCAAACGTTCATGATATGCAATCGAATTGAACGAATTTTTTCAAATGTAATAAGACCAAAATATATAACACAATATTTTTAAAACAAAGGTGTAACAAAATAAGAGATATCATACAAATTGCTTACCGAATGGTTTACTAAACATGGGTCCCGCCTTGGGATCAGGATCAGGTGGTCGCGGGTTTGCTTCTCATTCAGGAGCGTTTTCCAGATCTCTTTACAGTATGCTCTCTTAATTTCACGATTGCACATGCAAGGACGGTATTTAAGTCCATTAATATTGTACATAATTTTAACTTCGTAAGTATACCATGATTATAGAATTAGACGAAGTTGTGATATCAATTGAGGAATCGGAAACGTGCATGCAAATAAATGTGTTGGTAAACTGCTGTACACATTTCGAATTACAAGTACTAAATGTTAATTATTTATTTATAATTTGAGCTTATGATAACAATGTGTGGTAAAGGGGAGCAGGGTCTGATATCATTTGCTTTTTGTTCTGTTATGTTGTGTTGTAAGTGTTGAGGGGGGAGATAGCATAATAACCTTTCAAATAATCCTTTCACACATATTATAGCAAACCATATCCATATCTAAGACGCTTTAAAACCTTGATAATTGGCTTCAATACATTTCGAGTCTATTTTAACTTGAATCATGCCATATGATTTATTGACTAATTTCGGCTCTAAAGACGAATTAACAGTTACACAATTGTTGCGACTTGCTTGTTAGACAAACATAGATCAGCAGCAGTACCCTTTGCCGTTTCGGTTATTAGCTCGTAACGTACTTTTGTTTACGGTATATTCTATTTGGGTTAAGCACAATGTTATGGAGAACTTAATGGAGAAAATATACAAATGTAAAAAACCAATGGGGCTGTGTTGGTATCAAAATACGTCTGGAATATATGCTTACCTGATATTTGCATGAATAAAGCTATGGAAATGCGAGACACTTTTGAATGTAATGTCTTGTTCTCAATCTGATGTTCTCTAAATACCGATTTTTTTTTCTCGTAATGTAACATTGAATTGTTATCAGTGAACATATGAAAGCAAAAGCAGTTTAAGACGGCTGTTTTTAAGACGGATTGTTATTTGGAATTTCAATGTACCCCCGTTTCAGCTGCTGTTTTTTTGCGTTTTAACATAAGTCGTTCATATCAAGGATTGGAATAACTTTACAAATATAATACTGAATGTATTGCTTACTAGCTTAAACGGTTTGTTTTACAATTTGGGCAAATAAAACTCTGTAAATATTAAAGAAATAGTAATGGTGCCTTGAAAGGCATTTGTCTTAAAGCCTTCTATCTGTGTATAAAGATTCATTTAAATAACTTCGATACTTTCAAAAGTATCCGTAAAACAAACAGACAGTACAAAAATAAGCAGAGAGAAATAACTCCTACCATACTGATAAATGAGTGGTTGTTCGTGTAATATGTACTACTTCTTAATGTCCTCTGTCAATGTCAACATTATTAAATAATTGTAATACTAACAGAGTTATGCCCCGCACACAAAAAGACTTAAGGGTAATAACTCTGTAAATCATGGATTATGATCACTGTAAATTCGTCTTATTTTGATGTTTTATATCCCCTACCGTTATTTCTTATTGTCAGACACCTACTACAAAACATCTTTGTGTAAAAGAATAATTGAATTCGTTAAGAAAATAAGAAAAACTGTATATATAACATATATATAATATAAATATATATTTTAAACGATATGCAGCGTTGATACGTAGTTATTCGTATTTAGATATTTTCAAGCCAACCATAAGTTGGTGTCACTAACTTATTCTTGTCAACATGACGATTACTCGCATATATGCAATTTTTTTAAGTACATTTTATTTTATTACAAAATAAAATCAATTTTTTCTCGTTTTTTGTCGTCTTTGTCTTATTTTTAACCTTCAGAATATTGATTGTGTTTGAAAATAAAAACAAAGTGTAGGAGAGAAACCTTATAGCACGGGGCCCTCTGTCTATATATGCTGTTTCATTTGAATATCGTCAATACTTCCGTTTCCACACAAGAAACAGAAAAAAAAATAGTCAAAGCATATGCAAAGGGCAATTAATAAAAAATACTCAAACGGGAGTTGCTGTTCTTGTAATTTGCACTTTCTCAACATGTTCTCTATCAATGTTGTATTTAAAAACCTTCATTTATAAGGAATTATTATCCGCAGAAGAAAATTACCTTAAGTGTAATTACCCTTTAAATTCTGAATTAAGAGTTTTAGTCCATGAACTCATCACTTTTCAATAAGCCGTGTATATCAGCATAAAGTTTCAATTGAACTCATTTCACACTTTCTTAGTTATTATATACACCAGAAGCGGGGCAGACTAACGGACGATTAAGGACGAACGATAACTATATGTGTCCCTATGGGAAAATAAAAAACCAATCCCTTATACAAGTATACATCATGAAGATTGTAAACAGTGGTTATTGTATATTCTTATTACAAAACGTACCTTAGCGTACTTTCATAAAATAACAAATTTCCTTATAAGAATTTAATACATCGCTCTATGAAAAAGGGGTCAATGCATGTGCGTAAAGTGTCGTGCAAGATAAGACTGTGTAGTCCGCACAGGCTAATCAGGGACGACACTTTCCATGTTCATGGTATTTTGTGTTTCAATGAAGTCTCCTCTGACCGCAAATACAGTATAGGCGGTAAATGTCATCGCTGATTAGCCTTGGCGGACTTCACAGGCTAATTTGTCAATTAGGACGACACTTCACGTACATGCATTTAACCCCGTTTTTTCAGAGCGCTCCTAATATCTGTTATAAAACCGTTCAAGAATAGTCGTGAGGTAAAAATCAACATTGATGCTTTAGCAATCCGTATAAGGTTTCTGTTCGGTGTGTGTAATTACGACAAGGCTTATGAACGCAGATTCCGACGCTTCATTAGTAATATGTGGTTGACTGAGGAATCTGTCACTTGGTAACTTATTAAATTATGTTGCCAAAGCGTGGCGAAGAAGTTTCACATTAGATTACGTTTCGAGTAAAAAACAATTGCAACACAATGTTGCATAACTAGAGTTACACATTAAATGTACAAGTAAATTAGCAACCAATTAAGAAATTACGTATCAAACAAATTAAATGGTCGTTTAAATAAAAGAAAACTATAATATTTCGATGCCAAAATAATGATACTTGTTTAATAAACAATAAATGCAAATTAAACTTTCATTTTCTACAACTGGTATTCAAAAATTGGGAAAAATGCGAGTAATTGTTCGAAAAGTATCCTCCAAATTTAACTTTTTTGTACTTTTGCCCAGTCTTTAAACATCTCTAACAGTAAAATGTTGACGTATTGCGATTATTTCTGTTATGACATTTCGGGGACATGATAACCAGTTCGTCATGTTCTAAATATAAAAAATAAAAATAAAATAAAGAAATACTGATATTTGTAAAATCTATTGTTTAGTTTAGTACAAGCTTAATATCAGAGGACAAGTTATTTACCTCAGGTATATCCTTAAGTTTTAACAAACAATTTCAAACTCTTAAAACAGTCACACATCAAGGTATATCTTAATCATTAATTTCCTTTATTAAACTATGTTAACTGCCAAAAACATTCCCTGAATTTGATATAATTATTGTCGGATACAATTCTGTGCAAAATTAGTTCACCAAATAATATTGCGATAGAAAATCTCAGTGATTTTCTTTAAATACACGATCAAGTGTAACCCATATTTCTTTTTAGTTATATTTTGAAATATTAAGAAATTTTTGTCTTAAAAAAGGTAAAATGTATTTTTTTACACATATAGTATGTGCAAAAAAAAGTTAAAGTACTTAACTAATTTTATAAGCATTGAAATGCAGCATTTCAAACAATAGCATGAATTTACGACAGTACAAAAAAAATAACTAAGCATTACAGAATAAATTGCTGGTGTTGGCATGTGCAAAAAGGTTGAGTATATTTATAGTCCGGATTATGCAGTTTGTTGTTGGATTATAATAATATGTGCATACGTGTTACCTAATTTTGCGTATATTCCGAAAAATGAGCAGACACAGTGAGGAAGCACGACATGTCGTAAGAGCTTTTCGACAACATGGAGTGATTGTACCATGCAGCATTTCATCATGGCACGAAAGTCTTATGACAAGAATCCTTAAAGATGCTGTGTCAAAATGTTATTTGCATAGATTTGACGGTTCCACGTACCGTAAAGTCTTATTAACGGAAACGTCTTAAACGACATCAAACAGATATATAATTGTGATGTTTATACAAGTTTAAATAAGTAATTTGAAAGTAAAGAAAGAAAAGAAAACACAATGGCATTTGAATTTTACGTTTTATTTACACCGTTAGAACCTAAATTAGTCCAACAATAATCTGACATAAATTAAAATGAAAATAGAGTGAAAATGTATCGAGACCAATTGCTAATACGCTGCTTAATAGATTTGTTGTGGTGAATATATGACGACCATGATCTTCTTATCTGCAAATAAGGATTCAAAGCCTCTTAGATATGGATAGGCTCTGATATCTGTACAGACGTTTTGACAGGTAATTATGTTATACCCCCGCTACCATCACCCACCCGTCCACAATAAACACAAAACAAAACGAACAAAAGCAAACAGTGAGAACAGTATTCAATAACTTCTTTGAATTAAATCTATTTCGGCACAAGCGAGAAGTTCTTTTAAGGAGAATTTCTTAAATCTGAACAAACTGCACATACCACTTTTTATACGGCGACTTAAGAGTTGATTCCGATGAAAACACGCGTATTTTAAATGCAATTAATTTGTATATACAATCTTAAAACGTTTTGACACGTAGCTCTCACAGCTACTTCTCTCTCTCTCTTACTATTCTCTTTAAAAGCTTCCTGTTTTCTCTTTGTATTTGGTTTATATTTTGTGTAATCCGTGTCTTTTTCAATAAATCTTCCGCTGTTCCCAACGGGTTCTGCTATTTCGTACTTTTTTTCAACGGTAAGTATTGCATATGTTCTTTTTTTGCATAAACAATCCCATTGGTTTTTCCAAACACATTTATGTCATCTTTTATTAATGTTACTTACGTGTGAGCAAAATATTTTTTTTAATATTCTCAATCCCTTGTGTTCAAAGAGAATTAAATTTCTCTTTATGTATGGAATTGATGCTACTGGGTAGACGAGATAATGTGGATAATATATTTTGATTTTCGAATTGGGATCTGCAAAAACAATACCCAACCAAACGCAAGGCATTCAAATTTTATGTCCTTTTTGTTTTGGAAAAGAAATAAGAAACTAGGAAATAAAATAACCAATATCAAACTACTATTTGCGATTACGCCATGCTTATCATTATTGTCTTTAAATAACATCTCAGTTTACAATTAAATGGAAATATCTTATAACTATCATACTTCTTTCGGTCTGACAGAACAAGTTTAAGTTTGCTTACGTATAACTTCATAAATCCGATGGTGCATCTCGAAAATCCCTATATTATAAGATGACTACAAAGTCTAGTCCACTAGGGAAATAAATGGGTCTAGTCCACTAGGAGATTAATGGGTTTAGTCCACTAGGGATATTAATGGGTATTGTGTTGAGAGATGGTGTTGGTAGACTTATTTCGAGGGGGGTAAATAGTTCAATTGTACATGATACATATACAATGGTCAGACATATGCTTAAACACAAAAAGTATATTTTTCCCTTTTTTTTGTTCTCTATCGATTTATAATTTGGTTCTTTATACGTTTGACAAATGTAACTATACATAAAAAGGCAAGGTTATTTGTAACAAAGGAAATGCCTTCGTATACTGTAAGTTAGATCTTTATTCAGGAAAAAAGCAATGTATCCATGATTCAATAATACTTTTCGTTCAACACATATTGACGCAACGATCTCATACACACTAATAAACCTATGGTAATCTCATTGAAACGGTTTACTAGTTTGAATGAGTCCATAGTTATTCATGATATTGTAAAATGAAAAAAAAATAAACATGATAGCATAACAAAAATTGAATTTAAATAGAAAAATGGAGGATACATTCAATTTAATTACCATTCATCCGCCGAACGATTGAATAAAAACCAGTGCAAAATAATTGTAACTTAGTGAGGCACGATGAAATGAAAGTACACTTAGGATCAAATACATTTCGTCTTCGGTTTAAAAACTTTAAAGACATCATTTACTTAAATATTCAGTTCGTGCAACTTGCTTAATGCTATTTAGAGAAAAAAATAACACAGTTGCTAGACGTCGGGGCATCCAATTGGATTCGGTTGTTTCAAACGTGTAGTTTCAAAAATACTTAATTATGATTTCCTTTACACATCTTCTTAAAACACGTAAACGTGTCAGTATAATGTACATTTTAAAGATTAGCTGTCCTGAAATCGTTGTTCAAATGTCGTATTTCCAAGATAATGTTTTTTATGTCAATAACGAATCATTACATAGCATTGCAATGAGTTGACGGTGCATTTGTTCGTACATGTCTTATCATACCGTTTGTCTAGTCAATATGTTACTTAATATACTTGTGATATAGCTGCATTCAAGCTTTGTTTCAGCGACAAAACCGTGATATTATTTGTTGAATCCATAACTGTTGTTCATGGTTGCGTTGCGTTGTAGTTTCTTGTTTAGGAAATTTGTCACTTGCTTCAAATAATTACATTTCTTATGCGTCGAGAATTTCTTGGCTGCGTATATCTCTGGGATTTCATTTTTTTTTCTATGTGCTGTATCCCACGTCTGAAACCAGGATAAAAAAGACATCATCTTTCGCTGGTTTCAAAATAGTATATGAAGTTTGAGGAAATCGATTTGTTTTTAAATTACTCAGTCTTAGGCAAAAATTGTAACATTACCATGCTTACAGATTTTGTGTTGCTGTAAATCGGAAATACCCTGTTCGTTGCTATTAAATGGTTCTGTTTTCTTTAAAATATAATATATATACACTAAGAATTATTAGCACACAGAAACAAAAGCACCATAATATTTTCTTTTCTGAAAAATGAAATTTTCTTTCCGAAGTAACCTTTGCCATAGCTACACTTTTACATTTTTGTCAAAGCTATATACCTAAACAATTCAATTTTCAGAAACTTCAAGTACTTTTCTTCATCCGTAAAAATCCGTAAAAGACATGACGCTGCTTGCTTTTTTATCCAACCCTTAAATCTCTTTTAATATTAGTAAAGCTTAAGTAACTTAGTAACGATTTTAAAGAAATATGTATACATTCCTAAGCCAACGCCTTACTTGAATGCGTGAGCAACACTATAACATAAACTGCTTATATCACTGTGTATGAGGAAAATCCTGGAAATGTAACATCGTCACGACGCATTATTTTGGACATTCAAATTATGCTAATCTTATCAATTTATACGCAGACGAGATACAATTAAACATTTCTAGTAATCTGCTAATTCAATACAATTGTAAATTCTGTAAAATTTCAATATTGAACTTCCTTTCATTATTTAACAATATTTCATTCAATGCATAATGCATCAAGCTTCAGTTCGCATCCATTCGTCTTGTTATCATCAATAATGTGAACATCATCATGTTCAGGAAATTACAAATAGAATTTAAGTTCGAGCACTTAGATTTCGGAAAATACATTAATGAAACAATATTAAATTGCTTATCTTGTTCACGAGAAATCCTGGTTGAATTTGATTTAAGCGCGTCTCTTATTATGGAAATAATGCGGTCATTCCATGTATATACCATTTAACTAAAATACTACTGATAGTATACTTATTGGATAATATTTGAAAAATATCTCATTAGAAAATCAGATCGCATTATGTGCTTGAAAACAATAATTTTGTCAAGAATTATGGATAAAAAAAAAATCAAAAAAATAAATTATCGTGATTTTGGATATGTTTTACTTTAAGCATGCACACATACTGTTTATATTGTTAAAAATTGTTGTTGAATATTCAATTTCTATTTCCAAAGGTAAAGTTAGTAAACAGCAGATTTGTGGAACATTTTCCTATTAATACTTTTCTATTTCGACGTAAACGCTCTTGAAACAAAAAACAGCGGGAAACATGAACACCGTATGGCGTGTTCATATTAAAGGTTTTGCAGATCAGCTGAAAATTGATGGAGTAGTGAGCTTTGGAAATTTGCGGATGTGCCGAAAGCATCATCTCAATGGTCGCAGTCACATACCTTGTTATATATTTTAGTAAAAACAAAAAATATGCTAACTTTTTGTGTGTATTTGTTGATGTTTTTTTTTTTGGGGNGGGGGGGGGCGAGAAGAAACTAATGCCGAGTGCCTGTGATAAATATAAATGCGAAAACGATATTGAATGATTGAATAAAAAAGTTTTGTCATATAATTCTAATAGCAACTTTTGAATTGAAAGTAAACAAATAGAATTGCTGCAATGAAATAACTTCATTAGAAATGTCATTTCCACATATCGTTTACACTATTTGAACTCTATAATGATGAAGTAATGAAATATAATGAACTATAAGCGAATAGTAGTCAAGCACGTGAAATGGATTTGCAATTTGGAATACTAATGTGACTTGTACGCAAGAAATAGTCATTTAGTTTATCTAATATTGCCCTCCCATATTCGATCTTTAGCGTCCTACTGATCGAGAAATGTGATAATAAAATATAACAATTAAGAAACGCAAGCAATAAAAAGCTCAAAATATAAGGTTTAACGTTGAACAATAATTGTGTAAACTGTTCCGTTAGTTTAAAACATCGTCATAGCAAATTTAAACTCATTGAAGTCTCTCCTCTCCCTAATGGATGTAATTACATTCGCGCTACGCTATTTGACATTTGTTAATATAGCTAGATAATGATTGATAAATACGTGTTGCTAAACGTTTCGAACTCCTATTATAGGTACTACATGTATAATGCCGGTCATAAGTACATACTTGTTAAAAGGTTAACGTAGAAAGCTGATGTTAAGAGCCGTGATAATTGAAACTTTAGTCTGTGAAGATTGTTCCTTACTTGCGAAGGATGCACAACTAATTGCTCTTATATCTATGACGACATTTTGACTTAGATACTATCTTGCCATGCTGCTCTTTAATATGTCTTACTCCGTCATCTAATTTTGTAATGTTGAAATTGTTGTTAGATACAGAAATTATTTTACTCTTTCCTGATATATTTCGCCTTAAAAATATTTTCCAAAGTTTGTGTTTAAAAAAGAAATTGTTGATTTTTTTAAATTTCACTACGGTTTTAAATATTACTTAATGATCTGTACATCTGATATGCTGGGCTATTCTCAATTATCATGTTATTTCTGCATACATGTTGATAGCTGCAGTGTGGGGTTCACCTCTGTACACAAACGAGTGCCTCGGACCCAACCCCCTTTGTGGCAATGGGGCACTACTTCAAAAATGCTACAATATATTTTTTACTTTATGAGCGGTTTGTGTGTGGTTGAATTAGTGTGTTTATTTTCAAACAAATGCACATAATTGAAATTAATTTTAACTTGTTTTTATAAGATTGATCAAATTTATTTCATACGCCAACTGCAACTTATGTATTCTATATCACCTAGTAATATGTACTATCAGATTTAAACCGATGAAATAAAAGACAATGTCGGTTTTAATTAAACCGAAAGTGAAACGGACTCCCGGTTAATGTCACAATCTTGTTTAACAGGGTTTATAAACATTTGCTATAAAAATTGATAATTTAGAGAAATAACAATTACTGGTTTACAATTAATTACGATGTTCATTAAATGTATTGATTCCTTTAGGACATGTTCTGAATCGTATAAGAACGACGAAGTTAATGATGCAATGTTGTTAAGTAGCTGTTGAAAGTGACTTTCGAAAAGAAGCTTATGGGATTTCATTGGTATGAAAAGATGTTAATATAGTTTCAAATAAGGTCAAGATGGTAGCTATTAAAACATAGGATACTATTAAACAGTTTCATCTCTGCTCAAACTATTACAGCTCCAACTAAATATCGTAACGAGATATGCTAAAACATGGGAATATCGACTTAATGAAGCATTTATATGGTTTGAGGCAAAAAGAAGAGTGTTTCCTCAGACTATGGTAAAAACTACGATAAAATAATGCTTCCCGCAGATTCAGCAAAACACGTGGGAATAATGCTTCACAGATCGATGAAGTCTTCACACGCAGATGACAAACGAATACGAAAGGGTCGTTCATTAGTGTTTTCCCTAATGACTATAAAAGAAAACATATACGACATTTTATCGTTGAAAAAAAATGACCAATCTCGTGGAAAAGATATCTATCCCCACAGCACTGAACGGATTGGAACTCTGATCATTACTGACGAAACACGAAGTCATTACATTAAAAACATTTCTGAGATTTACAGCAAAAATGTGTCCAAATCTGCCAACTTGCACAATAACTGATATGTCATTAAGCCTAATCGGTTGGCTACCAATTGGTTGGCTACCAATCATTTCTAAACTCGACTGCTTAATATCTCACGGAAGAACAATTTGAGTACAGATTAGCGCCATTTGATATCCGAGTAAATCATTACAGAAAGGGTTACCACCAGACATATCTGACTCGAAAAGTATAACCTCGTGAACTATTACACTGTGTATTAAGAATCCGATGTGATTCCTCCTAAACTGACGTGGAGACGTATTGCAAATATTGCGATCCGCCAATATCACACAGAGCAATGGACAGAATAAACGGTATACTTTTATAAGGAAAAAAATATTATTCACAGTTGTGCTTCGTAAGTAAGAAGTTAATCCACAAAAGGGCATGTGACACTAATTAAAATTCAAGATGTTACTGTATCTGTAACTGTGGTATTTAGTTAAAAAAATTCAAGTAAGATCGCCCTACGCAACATAATCTACAGAAGGCTTGAAGTTAAGGTGCAGTCCAACAGTTAATATTAAAAAAGGATAATGGAAAGGAACATGTATGTATGTATTTGAAAATAAAAGGCCAACTTTGCTAAGAAATAATACATGTTTATTATCATGTAATTCCTAACTATATATGAAACTTAAATAGTGCATTATACTTTGCAACGGACTATTATATAACACCAGCGTACATGTAGTAAAATAGCAATTAACGTCTGTGAATATAAGTTTGCAAATTCTTATTTACTCGTACAAGAGGGTTTTTTAAGTCATTTACCGAACATATGCCACAATTTACAAATTCATACCAACACTAAAAAAAAGATCTGCACATTCTCCAGAAATGACCAAAATTATAAGCTTAATATATTCTTTAGACACTGCAGACCATTAAAGGAAGTAAGTTACCGGAGAATACGATTCAAAGAATATAAATCAAAATGTCGTAAGGGTTCACGGACATTCAATTCTCAATAATTAGACTGATAAAAAGGTCCCGACGGATAATTTGCCTATTGACCAAAAGGTCAGTAGTTTATTATTAAATGCTATAGGTGGGACACTAGTAAAATGTTGAAAGAGACGGAGTGACTTTGGCAAAGAGTGCAGTATGTTAAATGTTTGAAACTTATACTTTAAACAATTAAACTTTCACGTTCAAAATTATACCAATCGACCGTATCTTAGAAGGGCGATATTTAATCTGGTTTCGTTAATGAATGAACTAGATTTAATTGTCTAAACCTTAGGACGGTGCCTCATCATTACAGCGACACAGGTAGCCGGAAGATATATTGATAACATTTGCTATGTTAATCATTTTGATTCAATCCTTTTTCAGTAGAGCTATGTATTTCATTCTTTAGGGTTAATAAAGTAATGATTTATAATATGAGCATTGTGCCGGGAACTTTTACATGGATACATCACGACATCCTCTCTCCGCTGATCACCCAAACTGAGCGTTATGCAAAATAGTTTAATTCGCTTTTTTATTAATATTTAACGCAAACTGTTTTATTTTGTTGATTTCCAAAACAATTGCATTGACAGTGGATTATGCAATTAAGAAACAATGAATCTCTTGAATCATTTTCAGGAAATAAATTCTTGTAAACACCCACTAAAGCAAATAACATTACAGTGAAACCGATTTATTGTGTTTTTTTTTATGCGTTATGTGTTGAGCTGCTTAAATATGCAATTAGTAACTTGCTACTGATAGGGATTTATCTCCTGTTACCGCTGATTGGTTTGATTGTGTTTCCATTACTGCTACAGTCAACTAAACGTTTAAATAATTGCTTATAAAATACACTAATTTAAGAGACAGATGAAATGACGATGATACTACAATTACCAACCAATGTGACATAAAACAAAACTGTTCAGAAAGCCTTGATGTATCTACAGTCAGATGAAGAAACGACGCAGTCATTAATACACATTTATTTTTTACAATTTTATTAAGTTGATATTCTTTATTTTATTAAGCTAAATCAAGTGTGCAACATACGTCTTATTTTCAAATTAACACTAATCTTAAATCAAATTTCCAGTAAATATATAATCTAATACTTTCAAACAAATGACTACGTCAGCAATATAAGCGTTTTTTATTATCTGTATATGTTTTGTATAGAAGCTAGACTGGAAACTTTGGTACCTTATCATTAAATTTGAATCAAGATGTGTATTTAAAACCTCCTTTTTAAAACTGAATTGAATTCTTTAAGTTATAATATACACGAATGTATGTGGCTTCTCATGTCGTTTAGTGCCTATTTAATATTTAAAGTTGTAAATATTGCTGAGATATTTAATACAGTCCTCGTTTGTAAAGACAAATTAATTATTTCAGAGTATTGGATCTAAAATATACAAAGTGAATCTTAAGCTGCCTGCGAAGGAGAAAATAATAATTTAATCTAACAGCATCAGCAAGAAAGAAATCGTATACATCAAATCGAAGAACAACTTAAGAGTGATTTAAATAGTTTTATAAATACCCGTCATTTGCAACATTTGCATGCTGGAAATCGATCTGTTTTAATTGACCCATCCATTCCAAGTTTTTATCATTTGTTGTTGTGCTTTGTCATGCGTATCATATTGTGCTGGGTAGACAATTGGTGTTAAAATGCCAATACTTGTGTAATATTATGTTCATACTGCATCAATGTACGGTTATATATGATCTAAAGCTCTATTACTTAATATATATGAATAATAAAACTCTAGAAACATTATTGGGAGAGAAATTAGTGTTATCCACATTAGTCTTTTACTTAAGGCAAGTGGCCAATTGCCTTTTCAAACAGTACGATATGAACAACACAAAATAATATATAAACACAATTTAAACAGGATTAGTCACTTAAAGTATTGGGGGCGGGGCTTAAACCGGCTTAATGAGGTGTCGAACGTAACACCATTTAAAAAGGGACTTGTTTTTTTGCGGCTAAACAGGTCATAATATATAGAGAGAGTTCATCTGAAATTGGTACTCACGAATCATCTGTGCACTCAAAGAAAGAAGTATTTACGTCTCTGAGTTAGGACGTTTCCTGTTCCATAATTTCCTCACAGGCTGTCCCAAACATGTTGCAGAAAAAGTAACGTAGGTTGCTGTCATCATGGGATAGAGACCAGGATCTTGAAATTTCATTTCCCTACTTTTGTTTATATTTTTCAACAATCAGAAAATGTCAACCTACATATCTGATGCAGTCCTATTGGCTCCTGTATCCGCCCAGAACAAACTGTGTAAGCAGCATCGACAATGCCAGCGAGCTTTATGCTCCTTTTGAGCATCCTGCCATTCTTCTTTCCTAGAATGGCACGCTATAAAAATTCCCCATTGTATTCATACAAACTTAGAAAAAGTACAAGGATGGAGACCAAAGAGTAAGACATTTTACATTAGACATGTGTAGCTTTCTCCTGTAACCAGATATTAAGCTACTGACCAGGTTTTAATGCCGTTCTGTATATGCATAATCTGTTGTTAGTATCATTGAAAGTGCGCGATCACCCATCAAAAACCATTTCCAAGTACATTCGGACATGCCTCAAGTGGCCGCTTACAACATTATTGATTATATTTTTGACACTTTGATGTAGACGCATCAAAACTATTTTAAATTGATGAGCAATTAACATACGTTGGGTCTAATAACTAAATCATGAATGTTGATTATGAATTACTATGACAACCGAATGGATTAATTCATTAAATACGTGATGTTGAGAATCAATTTCATTCTTAAGTATTCCTGAAATTAATACACGTTTTAAACGTTGCATTGTATAAATGTTCTTCAATTAAGGTAGAATATAGTTGGGTTGATTTTAAACTATATTACTTGCACATGCACATTATTTCTTTAGCAGAACTTTACATAAGAATGTTAAAGAGAACGTATTAAACTTTGCGCGCTCGTAATGAACAAGCAACATATAACTATGTAATGCTGTTATACGTGTTTATATTCAGGGGAAATATCCCCGATATGCACGTGAACACAGGTTGTATTCCCAGGAATTTCAGTTCATCTATTATCATAAGTGTCAATTCAATTAGGAACTGCCATTAGTTTCTTTCCTACGATTATTATTGTATAATTAACCATTGCCTTTGCAATTTACTTAATTGAATTTCAAAAGATGTCTCAATTAAAAGTAAATACCCAACGAAGCAGGCAAATTAATTTAAAAAAACGATACTCACCTTTCAATTGTGCATGTACTGCATTATTTATTTAATTAAACTGAAAACTAAAACTTCCAGTAATGTCGACATTAATGACGTGACATTAAAGACGGTATTTTCCACTAAATATAGACATGTTTTAAAGAATGCATGTTTGTTTTTTAACCAGATATTTATCTAGTAACAACGATATATTGTTTAATCGTTTATAAAAAAATATATACCATGCCAAAACATATGTTTTTTTTCCATACAAGCCTCCAGTAGGATTCGAACTAAGACTACAAAAATAGTCTTTATTGATATATGTTCTTCCAACTACACTACAGTCCTGTAATCGGTAGTGCACATGCGTTTAGAGGTACTTCATGTAACATTCATTCATAACGATTTTACTACTACTGTTTGTCCCGCTCCCGCTACATGTTTCCCCTGGAAAATATCTTATAATTATAAAGGACAATATTTATATGACCGCTTTAAAAAAAATGATACCTATATGTTAAGCAACCATTTACTATTCTAGAAGGCTTATTTAAAGATTGTCATATTTTTTAAAATACATGAGTGGACGGAGGAGAGGGGAGGATGGGGGGGGGGCATGCGTATACAGAGGCTGTTAGGGTTCGAGTGGGATTAATTGAGACTTACTTAAAAAACGGGCGTCCTTTCCGGGTTGCTCTGTTAGAACAGAACGTGAGTTGTAAACCCGGTCAGCCACATTATATTTATATCTTTAAATATGAATACGCCAATCTTCCAGATGTTATATGTTTCAAGAGCCTAAACGTTGAAATAAAAGAAATATTCAAATGAAAACGTTCCACAAAACCGCTGTTTACTTACGTTACCTTTGGAAATAGAAATTGGATGTTCGAAAATAATTGTATATCATTATAAATAGAAGTTGTGCATGGTTACAGTACAATATGACCAAAGTCACGATACTTTCCTTTCATGAGGCTGTTTTAATCACTTACGCTAAATTTATTGCCTTAGTTATTGGCAGCTCGAACTAAAATTAAATTTGGCATTTCATGAACATTATAATTGTCACATTATTGATGGCATCAAGACGTATTGATACGAACAGAAGGTCGCTGCATTATGCTTTCAAATAAATATTGTTAAAGTATGAAAAGAAATTATATATTGAAATATTACAGCATTGACAATTGTATTGAATTAGCACACATAGTTGCGTCAGTGTATCTCGTCTGCGTGTAAATTGATTAGATTAGCATAACGAGAATGTGCACAATAATTCGTCGTAACGATGTTACATTGTCACAGCTTTTCCTAATATCACGAATGGCGTTGACTGGGAAATGTATAGATTGGGCATTTAAATGTGTTACTTAGTTCCTTAAGTAAGATGCGATTGAAGGGTTGGATGAGAAAAAAAGCAAGCCGCGTAATGTCTTCTTCTGATTTCACAAACAATAGTTTTTGAAGTTTTTGAAAAGTTAATTTTAAATGAACAGACCCTTGGCAAAAATGTACTTATGCATCTATGGAAAAGGTAACCACGGAAAAAAACATTTCGTTTTGTGAAAGAAATTATAACGGTTTATTGAGTTTATGTGATGTATTTTCTTTATGTTTATTGTATATTTTAAATAAAACATAGACATTAAAAAACATCAAAATTATATTTCCGTTATACACCAACAATATTTTATAAGCATGGTAATATTTTTTCCATCTAAATGACATTTTTGCCCAAGACTGTGAAACTTAGAAAAATTCGATTTCCAGAAACTTCATATACTTTTTTAAAATCAGCGAAACGAATGAGGACGCTTCTTGTTGCAATGTTATCATACCTCCTATCGGGCAATCGATGAAACAACATTATCTGAATTCCATTCCCATGAAAAATACAAAATGTAACCTGAGGCCTAACTTGATCATTCTAGCACTTAAGCTTACAAACAGTACATGCACATTAATGGAGTCTAAAATTAAACTTATAAACACATTTCATGGTAAAGGGAAGCTATTTTACAAATAGTGTTACATAGCTTGATGCATTAACTACAATTACGTTAATGTCAAAATGGTATAAAATGTAATATAATATTGTTAACCATTGGATTAATTATAAGACACAAATCGTTGCCTTTAAATAAAAGGAAAATTAATATTATATCGGGACACACCTCAGAGGCACCACCAAAGGAAAATGATAAATGACATTTCATCTGCGACGCCACTTAAATAATAACAAAAAAATCTTTTTATCTACCAAACTATTTGCACTATAAAGCTGAATCGTCCTCACGTCTCTTTTTTACTATAACTAATTGACACACTGGAATAAATTTAAATGACATTCACATGGTACATCAATCAACACCACCAGGGAAATAAAATCGAAAGTCGCCTCTCACGTTGATGATTTATATATTCAAAAGGAAATATTACGCGAAGTAGTCTTCATATCTGGTTTAAGAAGTGAGATACAGCAAATAGAGAAATATCGAAATCCCAGACACATACTAAGCCGAGAATTTATCGTCGTATAAGAAAGCTATGTTTTGATTGCAATGAACAGTTGCCTCAACTAGAAATGACAACAAACATGACGAAGAGTTATGATTTCAACAACAAATATCACTGTTTTGTTGCAGAAAAAGTATGAATGTCATACGTATATAAAGTAAAATATAGTCTAGACAAACTGTTTTATAAGACATGTAAGAAAATATTCACCGTCCACCGATTGCAATACTATTTTATAAATCATTATTGACATATTAAAACTAGTCTGGGAAGTTTGACATTTGATCAAAGATTTCCGAGCAGCTGATTATTAAAAAGTGCTTTCAATGACGAATACGTTTTAAAAGAAATTGTGTAAAGAAAATCGTATTTTTTTTTAATAAAAAAACATGTTTAACCGAATCCAGATAGAAGCACCGCCGGATGACGGTTGTGTAAATATTGCGGCTTTTCTAAAAATTGCATCAAGCAAATTCCAGGGTATAACTATTTTAGTATAACAAAAATGATATGATGATTCTAAAGACGAGATGTAGTTGATCATTGTTGTACTTTCATTTCATCGTGAATGGATCTCCTTCAAAGTTTAAACCATTTACATTAGATGACAATAGTTTGATTCATGTGTATGAGCTTGTTGCGTCAATATGTGTGGTTTCTAATGCTTTTCGGGAATATTTGAATCATGGGTATATTACCTTTTTTTCGGAATAAAGATATATCTATCTATATAAGGTATTTCCGTTATTACAAATTGACCATGTCATTTTATGTATAGAAATATTTGACAAAAATATACAAATCCAAATTAAATAACGATAGAGAACAATAAAAAGGGGAAATATATACTTTTTGTGTTTAAGCTTATCGATGACCTTTGAATATGTGTCATGTACAATGAGTGCAAGGTCTAAAACTCAACTAATTACCCTCCTGGAAATGAGTCTACCAATAATATCTCTCAACAACATACCAATTAATTTCCTGGAATAGCAAACACTGTATTGCAATATTTCTAAATATGTTTATTTTGTTGAAACGTGTACGGATCATCCAGTTTATGTTGTTTTCCGATGTTTTTGTTATATTTTAAATCTATTATTCTTCCTTGAAATTCTTCCTTGACAATATACAAGGTGTAGTGGTGTATACTGTATTGGTATTGTGTAATCTTTGAAGTGGAGTGCGATTCACACAGTTGATTACTATTACAGTATGGCCGTTTGATTAAAACAGATAACACGTGTTTGTCTATTCGTCTCTTTTACTCCATATTTAAGTGCTGTACGAGCTACAACACAATACAAGGATATACCATTTATTATTGAACTTCACCATGCATCGTGTCTCAAAAAGTTATATTTAGGATAAACATTTGAAAACACTGAAGAACTTATATTTCGCGTATGGCTTTTATTCTGTTATTAAAGTGCCATCCGTTATCCAAATATCCGCATGATCAGCGTAAGATGAGATACATGAATGTGCAATATGCAGAAGTATACATATCTTTGTACAAAAATTGTATTGTGTTACACATACAGTGTATGAGGAGTAAGTTTAAGTACTAAAATATTATATTAGCATTGAATAGCAGCATTTGCTACAAAAGCAAGAATAATCGTTTGTAAAAAGATAATTAAGCATCACATAATCATTTGCTAGTGTTGGCATATGCAAATAAGTTGCGTTTACTTTTAGTCCGGATTATGCAGTCTTTTGTTGGATTACAATAATATATAAACATACGCGTTACCTTAAGCTGCGTATATTCCGAGGAATGAGCAGACACAATGCGTTAGCACGACATGTCGTAGAGCTGTTCGACAACATGGAGTGCTTGTACCTTGAATAATGTCATCATGGCAAGAAACGTCTAATGACGAGAATCCTTAAAGATGCTGTGTCAAAATGCTTTTTGCATAGATTTAACAGTTCCACGTACCGTACAATTTTAATGTCGGAAACGTATTACATTGAATAAAACGGATGTGTACTTGTGATGTTCATAAAAGTTTAAATACGTAATTTGAAAGTAAATTAAGAAAAACATAAAGAAGAAAGTTTGACCTTCAGGTTGTATACATACCATTTTGCTTTTAGAACCTTAATTAGGCCAACAATCATCTGACATAAAAAAGAGTGGAATTGTATTGGGACCAATGGCTAATACGCTGCTCAATAGTTTTGTTGTGGTGAATTATTGACGACCGTGATCATTTTATCTGCATATAAGGATTCGAAGCCCCTTAGATATCGATAGGCTCTGATATCGGCTATCACAGGCATTTTGATAGATGATTATGTTAAACTCCACCGCCCCCATCCATAAAACTATACAACCAAGCGGAAACAAAAGCAAATGATATGAAACAACAAACATATTTTTATCATGAGATCTGTTAGATTCTGGATGTATATGTTTCATTCAAATATATTTCTGATCTTTCTTATGTAGTGTCATTTCGTATTTTCTTTCATTCATATCTGGCACAAGAAATGATTCATAAAATTAGTGTCCGCGAACACAAAATGATGCTCTAAGAAAAACACTGTCCATCCTTTGACAGTGATGCAAAAAGAAGAGATATTCATGACAATCATTGGTAATAAGCCGTGTCTGAAAACCCAATGAACAGAACATAAATTTAAACAAAAAGCTGATGAACTCGCCTCTTGCGCGTGGCTTTTGTTGTTCTCTGTTATGGAAGTGCCATCCGTTATCAAAGTATCCACATAACTGGCGTACATATGTTTAGTAAGAAAAATGATTACTTCAAATATCTTGAATACGAGTAATCACTGTATAGGATATTGACACGTCAAAAAACTTAATTGTACTGTCTGAAATGTAAAATTATCATGTCAATTTACTGTATGCTGACATGAAGTACTCAAATCTAACAAAATAAACGACATAAATATCTTAATATTTTAAAATATAACCAACAAGAAACATTCGTAACAATTGGTCGTGTATTTTAAGAGAATCACTGAGATTTATCATCTCAATATTATTTAGTGAAATACTCGTACACAGAATTGTATCCGACAATGATTATATCTAATTCAGGGAATGTTTGTGGCAGTTTAATAAAGGCAAGTAATGTTAAAGATATACATTGATTTGTGACCAAATTAAGAGTTTTAAATTATTTATTTTTTAAACTTAAGAATAATCCTAAGGTAAATCACTTGCCCCGAGTCGGTTTATGATTTCTGATATTAAGCTTGTAAAAAAATAAACTATAGATTATACAAATATAAGGATTTCCTATTTGTTTTTGGTTCTATTTAGAACATGTCTTAATGGTAATCAAGTCCCCGAAATGACAGAACACATATATCAATACGTGAATATTTGAGTAGTAGAGATGTGCAAAGACCGTGCTAAAAGTACTTAAGTTAAATTTGGATGACACTTTTCGAACAATTACTTGCATTTTCTCTTTTTCCCCCCGTTTTTTCATACCAGTTGTAGAAAATGAAAACCAAATTACTTTTTATTAGTATCATTATGTTGGCATCGAAATATAATATAGTTTTAATTAAAATGACAATTTATTTTGTTTGATACAAATTTGTTTCATTGGTTGCTAATTAACTTGTACATGTAATGCATAACTCCAGTTATCCAACATTGTGTTGCAATTGTTTTTCACTCTAAACGTTATCTTATGTGTTCCTCTTTCGTCATGCTTTGGCTACATTATTTCATAAGTTACCAATTCGACAGATTCCTCAGTCAGCCACATATGACTTATGAAGCCCCGGAAATTGCGTTCATGAGCCTCTTCGTTAGTACACACACACCGAACAGTAAACTTATGCGGATTGCTAAAGCATCAATGATTATGTTAACGTCACGACATCGTCAGTCTTGACCGGTTTCATAAAAGCTATGTATAAATTTGTTATTAAGAAATTTGTTATTGCATTTAATACGCTCTGGTTATTTGTTTTATTTATATAATAACCACTGTTTACAATCATCATGCAGTATTCTTGTATAAGGGTTTGCTTTTTTTCTCCATAGGTCCTTAAACTGTCCGTCAGTTTTCCCCTCTTCTTTTGTAGAGAAAAACTCTGGAAGTATTGACGGAATTCAATTTGAACTTAATGATATAATAAATGGTTTTAAAAGTGCTGAGTACATTAACTTACACTCTTACTTCTGGATTTTAAGAGTAATTACATCTAAGTTAATGATTCTTCTGCGGAGAATAATTCCTTTTTAATCAAGGTATTTAAATAAAACTCCAGACATTCATAAAATACATTGATATAAAGTGCAAAGTACAAGAACAAAAACTCTCTTGTCAGTATATTGGATTAATTGTCCTTTGTATGTTTTTAATATGCTTTCTTCCTCTTGTGCGGTAAATGAAGTATTGGCGATATTCAAAAAAAAACTTCGTAGAATGACAGACGACCACGTTTTATAAGGTTTCTTTCGTTCACGTTTTTTATATTTTCAAACACATTGAATATTCTAAATCTAACAAATAAGACAAAATGAGAAAAGCAATATTGAAACCGAAATATTAGGAGAAATAATACAACGATATAAAAACTTAAATTGCCTTGCAGCCACATACATTAATTACATATATGTGAGGAATCGTCGTGTTGACACGAATAATTGAGCGACAGCAAATTATGTGTGGCTTGAAAATATCTAAATAAGAACAACTACGTATCAACGCTGCATTTTCTTTCAAATATATGTTTATGTTAAACATGTATATAGAGATTTAATTTTTTTTAAATAATCAATAATCCATTTACAGGCAGATGTTTTGTTAAGGGTCTGACAATACGAATTCACAATAGGTGATATGTAACATCAAATTAAGGACCATAATTCTCTCTCCATGATTTACAGAGTTATTGCCCTTAAGTCAGTTTGTGAGCGGAGCATAACTTTGTTATTATTGTAGGTAAATAATACGGTGTGCATTGACAGAGGACATTAAGAAGAAGTACACAGTACAAGAACAGCCAACCATTTATCAGTATGGTGGGACTGTTTGCTCTCTGCTTATTTTGTATTGTCTGTTTCTTTTGCGTAGCATTACTCTGAAAGTATTGAAGCTATTTAAATGAATCTTTATTTAATGATAGAAGCTTTTAAGAAAAATGACAAGTACAAGGTCCATTACTCTTTCTTCAGAATTAACATAGTTTTATTGGCACAAATTTTAATTTATAACAAACCATTTATAATTGTATTCACTAAATTCAGTATTCTCGTTTTAAAAGTTATTCAACTCCTTGATATGTACGACTCTGTTACACGGCAACACAAACAACTGAAACAGATGTGGATTGAATTTTTAAATAAAAATCCATCTTGAACACAGGCCGTCTTGAACTGCTTTCACTGATAACAATTCAATATAACATTGCGAGAAACAAATCGATATATAAAGAACATCAGATTGAGAAACATATGGTACGTTCTAAAAGTGTCTTGCATTTCCAAAGCTATATACATGCAAATATCCATTTAACATATATTCCAGACGTATTTTTTATACCAAAACAGCCATTGGTGTTCTACATTTGTATATTTTCTCCATCAAAATCTCAATAACATTGTGCTTAACCCAAATAGAATATACCGGTAACAAAAGTAGGGAACCGGCTTATACCCAAAACGGCAAAGTGTCATACACGTATATAACAATTGCACATAACAATTAATGAAACAAAAAACATAAAAACATCAAGACCACGTAACTATGTCAAATTATGTTGCTAACGGAGCTTTGTGGTGCTCGAGCCGATTATCTTAACAAAAACAACAGACTATACGAGAACGAAGAAAAACAAAGGACCCACGACAATCTAATATTATTAAAATATAAGTAATCTTAAGTATCAAAATATTGCTTATTGTGTCACTGTTGATAAAAAAAATATACCATTTATGCTTCGCAATCTTGTAATTGTTATTTATGTTTATAATAAAATAATGACAGGCAATATGCATCGTTAAGAATTTGGATTTAAAAAGACTCACAACTTAATTTCACGTGCACCGTCATATGATAAATCTCATAACTTGGACGATAAATGAAAACAACTGATACATATTTTAGTTCTCAGCTCATTTTTATCAACAAAATATACTGTTCTTGTTTGCAATAGTTTACCTACTAACTTCGTGCTGATGCGCATACGAATGGTCCGTTCGCATTGTAATACATGAACTTCCACGCCCAAATTACGTATTTTAACTTAAAAAAAAATACATTTACACTTATATGATAATTTCGTATTCTCTCTTCGATGGTTTCTTAAATAGTTTCAGATTGAAGAATTTGGGGCGTAGCTGAGGTTTAGTGCTGGTAAATCTCTTATCTACCTTATTCCTTTTTAAAGTGAATCTTAACGATTAGCAAATATATTGAAAAACATGAAATGTCCAAAAACCTTTATGTGTTCATGTTTTTATTGTTTGTCAAGGGACGGCTCCGACATATCGGGTCTAATCGCTGACGAACATGGGGTTACGAGATGGAGTCAGGTTGGTTAGAGTGTTTGACCATTCCAAAGCACCTCGTCAAGCTCTAAAGTATATGTGTTTCTTTCAATAAGGAACACAGTTTTGCAACTAAAAGTAATGCAAATCAACCATTCACGGGATAATTTATATAGGAATGACACGGAGTCTAAAAATGAAGGCGTGTAATAATGCTTTAAAAACATTTCATAGCATCCTCTTGACAGAAAGCCTATAGACGCCTTCCGAGCCATTATGCCTTAATATACCATGGTAATGCAAATGATACGTGTACATATTTAAGACGTAAACGAAAACGGAAATCATCATTTATGACTTAAAGAGCAAATAGCAATAAATGTTTGTCAATCATGAAATACTCCAATCACGAGAAACACCAATCAATTCGTACATGTGAGTAGGGCGATTGTATACAAGGGAATTATAACTACCGGTATATCAATAAAATCTGAATGTTATACTCAATACATTTTTCGTGCCGAATATATGTTTAAATGCAATCATCAAAAAAATAACAACCTACACACTCACTTAATCTAAAATTCTTAATACGAACGCTTAAGAACGTATCTTACGAGATAGATTACATGGTCTACGTAAAAAAATAAAGTTGATATTAAAAATGACACATATGGATCTATCTTACATGGTGCGATACGTTCTTTCACGGGGAATATTCAACACTCAAATGTTTAATATTGTTTTAAATTTCAAAAAAAAACAATATGATGGGAGTGTTAATTTATATATATATATATATATATATATATATATATATATGTGTGTGTGTGTGTGTGTATTTACGTCATCTCGTTAAAGGACATATCGTTGATGAATGGGATGCAATTCAATCTGGTTTCATTGCACTGCTGTAGTTGTTGGAGATTTAATTAGCAGACACCAGTTTCGTCATTATATCTCGTCTCGGTGTTAATTGAATGGACCAATCTGCATAACCAATCATTCGTGGTAATTGTTTTACCGCATATTGTTTAGGAATTTTGCTATTCAAACTTTGTTGAGCTTTTTAATATCACTTCTGGTTAAAATGGTTCTCCTTTTGCGATGAGCGAGATTATCAGCATACATACATTCAAGTTTATAAATAACGTGTGTGTTTACACCCAAGCGTAGTACATATTTAGTATAAGCAAATTTAAGGATTTTGACTCATTTGAATACAATAAAAAATATGTTGTTTTTGAAATTTCAACTTCTCCGGAAAAAAATTAAGTCGTTACGTTGTATACATCCCAAATCAATAGTGATAGTAAATAACCGACGGCATGTTCATTCGACTAAAATATATAATTACCAAGAAAGTCGTTAAGGCACACATTAAATCTTCTCACTATTTTGAACACAATTAGTACAAATAGCTCGGAACGTCAATGCCGCTGATCGTATAAAAAATGCCTTGTGAAAAAAAAACAGTGCCTACTTAATCAAAGCTATCGTACACATTGGAATATAATCAAATCTGCTCTTCCGGTTATTTTGTTCTGTAAAGTTAATGGATTGCTGGTCTCTTTCTCTATTTGTATGTGTACATGTAGTCATGAGTTTGATTGCTGTCTATGATTTACACTTTTATCGAAACCAGATTGCGCGTCCCCTTCTCCATCTCGAATTCCTAAATTTAGCGTTTCGTGAAGCTTATTTGTTGGTTATCTTTTTTAATACAAGTACTGTCATAATCATCAACAACAACATCTATGTATACTTTAATATTTTTTTCAACAAACGATCAAGGTATTCATTATTCATATCTTCTGCATTATATACAAATATCAAACTTTGAAACGCATTATTATACAAGATACATACCTCGAATGAAGTGTTACATGACAAATGGATAAATGTTATACACTAATTTTAATTTAGAGAGCTTTTAAAAGGAAACTTAAGTTTTTTTGTACTTTCAACTGGCGAACAAGACAAACACATAAGTGCCCGTAAATAAACGACCATAAACTTTAAAACGGAGCATTCATAAGAAACCTGCACAAGAATACTATTTTTTGTAATGTGAATAAAATATGTAAATGATAATTCTCAAATTGAGTTTAGTCTGAACATGTTCTGTTAATAAATCGCTAACTTGATAGTTTAATATCTCTTATTGGTGGTCCATATTTCTTTATGTACTCACTTTTAAACATACTCGTTTAAATGTATTTCGTTTACTTACGACAAGAGTACATTAAAAGTATGTGTGTATTTATCGATTCAAGCGTCATGTTATGGTATTTATGATTTTATTTTCTGTCTGCATGGGTATATTTGATAGATATCGTTTGCGACGCGCGTTTGGTTTGTTATTTATTATTTAGTAAATTTGAGGTTCGGCTAGCCCTAAAACCGGTTTAAACCTCAAATACTTTGTTATGTCCGCTCGAATGCGGTGATCCCAGTTCGAATTATTGTATGTCTGTATTCGGTGTTCTGATGCAATATTAGTCGATAAGAACAAGAATTGCTCTCATGATAAAGTTTCATGAGCTTTATTGTTTGCAAAATGAGTTGTTTTTCCCCTCGTTATTCGTTCCTGTGAGTTCATCTGCCTGCTTTCGTTATACAGAGTAATGTGTATGGGATCACTGCCATTTCACACTTCTGGTTGTTTTTGTTGAATACCCGATGATAGTTATACAATATAATGTTTGTTGAAATGATCATGTATTTGGTGATTGATTGCTTTCGACGACGCTAGGACGGTGTTCAGACAAGACGTTCAATGCCTGGTTTTTTATTTGTATTTCGTATTCTGTTCTTTTCCAATTTAAATAACAATTCCACATATTCGACTGAATCGAAGCTCAGTTATTTTGAGTTCGAGACTTTAACAGTGTGGATGTCAATCCCATTTTACACTATACAACATACTTCACTAAGATTAAATTATACGTATTAAAATATTTCTCCATCAACATTTGTAATATTAAAATTATCTTTGGTATTGACGGTTACAACTAAAACCATTTTCACATTAGTTAAAGCCACTTTAACGCGCTTAATCAACGAATATTTCGTTAATATTTCGTAAAATAAAGTTAACACATAAAAATCAGTGTTCCTGATAGCAATATCCAACATTTCAACGCTAGATGTGGTCTGGTAACATAATTTTAACAAGATATAAAATTCTCTTTTTCCTTTTTCGTGGCACAATATATTCCATTTTAATTTCCCGCAACGATATCTATTTATACGACATTTATACGACACACGAAATTAAATTGGTACATAAACCGCAACGATATCTACAAAACAATCATACGACACTTCATTGGTACATGAAATGTGTTGAATATATTGTACCACACAAAAATAAAAAAGAGTAGTTTATATCTTGTTAAATCTATGTTACCAGAGAACTTCTAGCGTTGGTAGTATGGCAATAGCTTTAAGGAACAGTGTTTTACGAAATATTATCTAAATATTCGTTGATTTTGAGCGTTATAGGTGCTTTAAGGAAGTTTTATAATGGAATAGGCATATCATATTTCGTCTTTTTCTTTGACAGATTTATTTTAAAAGGATGCGAATAAATTTAATCTTTATTTATTGCATTAGTATACTGCTGGTATCCAATGAGCATAGAAAAGATAACGATTTCGAAGTTAAATTGATAGTTTACTGCTATAGTTCCAGAAATACGATAAAATATAGTGTATAGTGTGGTTTGTGCAAATTTGTTCATGCTGTTTTCATAACATAAGTGTGCAGTCGATCAAATGGCCTGTGTGGTTTTTCTTCATGACATTATTTTTACTGCTATTGAAGGTCAGTTGGCAAAGTGTATGTAGATTAATTGAACGGCTTGATATTACTGGAATAAAGTGAAAAATCCAACCAAACAGACTCACTAATTACCTGAGAATGACTGTGCTCTTAAACCGAAGTGTTGAGAGACTTTTTAAAGTTTGAAAATATGGATTAAATTCTCTAATATGTTGGGGTTTTTTTTAAACGAAAACAATAAAGAAACCACAACGGCATGTACAGTACCATTATTATTAGTATTTATATTATTTGTTTAATAAAAAGTCAACAACATAGCTATAAAATACACATCCACAATAAACAGTGATTTGGATAATAATTCCTCCCACCAAAGGGACAATTAAAATTTAAATCCATATAGACTGCCGCACCTAGAGACATTTCAAATGGTAGCAAAAGAAATGCAATAACCATTAACTGGGTGTGTTAATACCGTTGGGATGAAAATAGTAAATTAATAATAATAATAATAATACGCTACTGACGCGTGAACCATATTATAATTAGAATGTATCGTTTTTCATCCGGCTCTAATTGCTTGCCTTCCCTTTGCAATTACCTGAAGTTCACTTAATTTCAGTATCAAAAGGTTTATTCGAGTTCCTTTTGCACAAGGGAAATAAATGTAAAATATTGCCTCTTATGTTCATAATTTCAATTTTATGAAACTGACATTTCGAAAGTTTAGTAATGGAGATATTGCCATACTGTAAATATGATTATTTCTATACTGTACATATGATAATTAAGAAATTTAAATCGAAAGAATGGTAGTAAAACAGTAAATAATACACATACTTTATACATATTTTCTGAGTATTGTTTTCTAAAAATAAATTTACATTTAGTTTGACTGACGATGCTATTGAAAAGTAAGTCTTTGTAACATCCTTTCATTTTAGGCAAATGATCTATTGTCTCATACAATACATGCCAACACAAACGAAGAAATACTCAACATGAAACATAATTTAAACTAAGACCGATGCATTGGAACTTTCAGTGCAAAGATTGGGGGCCTTTAACCTGTATAAGGCGCGTCCAACCTCCCTGTAAACTAAGCAATTACCCCTTATACAAAAAATACGTAGTAAACATATATTTATTAATGTCAAACATACTTTTTTTTAATTAAAAATGCGAACAAACGGTGTTGACTGTTTCATATAAATTTGTTAATATCCGTTTAGTATAACAGTCAGATAATATGAATTCAAATTTCTTATAATGTTGATTTTTTCTTCTTTTAACAGCGAAATAACCCCGAGTCCATTGATACTTTAATAATTTATTGAGATAACCATATTTATTACACACACAAATCATTGTGTATTATTAATGTCATTGATGAATAAAGGATAAAAACGCATGTGACTAATGACATCATTTGCACATTACTCAAGATCACAAGCTATATGCAAATGTATCAATGGCTAAGCAATACAAGATAAGTATGCATTTAATCTCAGAACAACGTTTTGCTAAAGGCTTTTAAATTGTACCAGTGTACTGTGGTATTTATTATACAAACTGTGTCAAACTATGTAAGTTGAATATAAAATATATAAGAAAGGCGCTATTATATATACATACTAGTACAGTGTTGTTTGAGAATTGCATGCATGCTTATTTAATATCTCTTAGCATTTACAATTTCATTGCATATTGTCAACTAGCACGTTTGTCTATACCCATCATTAGTGTGATTGTCTTATATACGTAGAGTTTAGTTCCTCTGAAAAAGTTGTCACGTTTGACATCAGAATTATGTTCAGTATATCAACCAATACAATAGCGATATTTGCCGGAAAGAGCTTATCTCAAAAACGTTGCAAGTGTAACAAAAATAAACGCATTAAAAACTTTAATAAATAATAATAATCGATAAACAAAAATATATTGCACATAATGAGTCTACTGGCTTTTACAATAGTCCGTCACATTATACTTGACAAGTGTAAGAAGCAACATCCGTATTGAGTTAAATAATGTGAAAATTCTCACTAACACATTAATTTAGCTGTACGCAATATGATTCGTTTTTTTACAGAAGTGATACAACTGTATAGTCTTGACTTACTTTAGACAAAGAAGATTTATTAAGGAAGTAAAATAACGGTGTTTTAAGATAATGACGCAAATTAATATCAATCAGAATACCATTAGGATTCAAAGATATTTAATTGTCAATTAATACCGCCAATTATTTCCACATGATAATTGATATTGGTGCGAAACTTAAGACATTTATATCTTGTTAAGTTATCACAACTTTTGTACGACAATTTTCGCCTCTGTTATTGTTATGACATTGGGTTTATGTGGGATTGACTTTGGTGTAAAGTTTATTAAGGGAAGATATGTATTTTTTATAATTTTTGAAACAAATAGTACGTATTGTATTATGTTATATTGTCATTAGTACCCGAAACGATGGTGTTGAAGCAGGCTATTGTTAAATGTGTTATTTAAAATTAGTCATATTGTAAGACGCTATATATTGAATAAAAAACATTCAAATAATTACAAAAATAAGTTTGAACAATACAAAGAAATGACAAATTAACCTTATATAACAGTGGCTTACATTCACGTTATTATTTGTTGTTAATGCACCAACATACGAAGTGAATGCATGTGGAAAAAAAAACAATTTACTAACTAATAAAGCAGACAGTGGTAAAAAGAATTGTTGACACCACTTAATTGTATTCGATTTCAAATCTTTGCTTAGCATTGGAAATTCAAGCTAATAATACAAAATATTTTGTAGATCAATATGTAAATCTTATTGTAAATTGCGTTGTTTGCTTTAAATATTTAATTCCATGCTCGTTTGATTAACGTTTATAAGTGTCTGAAGTCTGAATGTTTGATTAAAGAATGACATTTTCTGAAGTCCAAATATGTTCTTGTATCTTAACATGGCATTTGTGTATATATCTGTGTGTGTGTGAAGTTGTGAACTGTATGATTGTGCCTATATAATGGAATGTATTGATTTTATTAACCTCTATTATAGCAAGCAAGTTTAATTGTAAAAAGAGCCCTATTATATAGTAACAAATAAACATGTTAACTAACTATACAATTTGTAATCTATTTTTGATACACGCTATAAATAATAATATAAAAAAATCGATTTCAATCATTTGCTCATTCAGTCGTTTTAATGTTAATGTTCATGAAATGTATGTTATTTTCATTTGTACTTTATAATATCGATAAATCAACATTAAGGATGTTAACTTTGTACTGGAGACACTAAAAAACATCTCTCCATCCCCTCTTCTCAGATACGATTGAATAAAGTGAAGGTTTCGCAAAAAAGATATATTTTCCTTTAAACACAAATCTTTAATTATCACATTTACTGATTTGCAATGACAGTTCTAGGGCGATTAAGTTACACGTGTATTTGGAATTTGTTTTGTTCGAGCTGTGTTGAAATTGGCAGTTTATTGCTTGCAAGGACTTCTAGCTATAACTAAGATTTTCTAATCTCTTGCAGCAGTTGCATGTATTCAATTCGTTGGCGGCTGATATTAGTAATTTAGTCTATTTTTTGAACGAATGAGGATTGAAGTTAAAATAAAACTTAACATATACATGTCAGAAAACTATGATTTGTTTTACCTTGATGTATTTGATATAACTTACAAACGGCCATTCACAAACGGTATATTTTTCAAATGTATTAAGTTCGACTAGATACGTCTTAATCAAGTGTGCTAGAAAGTGAAACCTACATAAGGTTGTTGATTGTTAAAAAAACATTGTTCGCAATTAAATATGTTAAAGTGAATATATTCAAATACTGTCTGTCAACAACAATAAAAGCGTGAATTACTTTCTCTTTTCTTGAATTGTTTATTGGTATATATGTGGTTGCAAGTTAAACACATATGGTCATGAATAGAGGATCAAGATGTCTTTTTATCAGGAAGGATTATTTAAATTTCATAATTCATACACAAACATATATGGTCATTCATGTTTTTCAAGGATGTGCAGGATGACAGAGGATTTGTGTAGCAAGTCTGATTTATATTAAATGTGGCTGTTCAATAATGATATGCATTTGTTCATACTGTCTGAACAAAATATTATTATCTTGGGTAGATATGGTTTGCATATTTAGGCTCATAAATCGATCTTCTGTTAGATATGTTATAGCATCGTTGTATGGTAGGTTATATTCTTGTCAGATACGCGTTTCTTTGCATTTATAAAAATAGTAATATTTCTCTAGCCATTAGAATAATTTTTAGCATTACGTACATCATAAGCGCTCAGAATCGAATAATCGTGCAATAATTGACAATATCAATAGTGTCGTCATAAACTTTTCAACTAGCTGGATAATGAAATATAAGTTTGGTATCAAAAGCGAGAGGAAACCTTATAATTATATCTTAGAGACACAGGCACGTTTGAATATATATATATATAATATTTATAAATGTGAAAGTCATTAAAGCATGTAGTTTGACGAACGATAGACGAAACATAACATAAGTATATTTTACAGTAAATCTGTAAAACTATGAGTTTTACGAAATTCCTCAACGATTCCGGATTTTCGTGATATTCAGTGGCTGATAAAAGAATTTAGGTACGTAGGCTTGATGATTTAAGTTCAAAACGCTCTCTTACCACGAGTTAAAATATTGATATTTTGTCCCTATTTATTCATACTTACCTCGACAATCCCAGGACATTAGTGTCATCTAATGCTACAAATGTCGATTGTTTGTCCATCCCTTTGCTAGCGTTACGAAACAGCTTAATTTGAAGTTCCACATTGAATCTTATTGACTCAACACATCATGATTCTCAGGTTCATTGTTCATAAATATAGATTAACAACAGAACCACCAACACGTTTGATTTCATTTGAATTGTCTTCAGTTCCAAATAATGGACCAATGACAAATCACATTAACAATTTAAATAGCAACCATTGATGAATTGTTTTTATATAGGTTTATTGCTTAAATTAGTACATAGAGACTGGTCCATAATTGCTATATGTACTGACAATCGAGTTTAGAAACATAAAATAACCGTATACAATACAGTTATCAAAATGAAACTTCATTCATTCATTTCTAGTAATGAGACAAAACGTCAACAAAATAATATTCATACAAATGTAAGTTAGGCACAAGTAACTCATCAGAAGTTGAGAAATTAAAAATGCATTTAATTCATATACATGTTAACATAAGTAATAGCCAATTAAAGTAAAAATTAAAATATTTGCACAACTGTTGTAAGGTTTTATCATATAACCGATTCATAGCTGTTCAACTTTGAAGTCATGTTATTGTTGTTATTTAAAAAGAATTGGCACCTTGGCACTGTAAGTTTGCTTAATTCTATTATCGTTATGTGAATACAAAAGATTGAACCACGAACCATGCTGAAGTACTGCAATAAAATAGTTATAGCAGCATTTTTACTTTTTTACTAGTCACAGGCACTTGAGTGTGTCTCGTTTTCGCTAAAACAAAGAACACGCTGAAAAGTTTTGTGTTTCAAATTCCACAAGTGCACTTTATGGCTTGAGCTAGAAACAAGAATTAATTTTGGATAGCAGATTTGTTATGATCGAACCACAAATTAGCGTCTCGAAAGCAAAAGCTCGTGCTAATGTAACTGTTTTATTAAAATCAATAATCTTACTTTAACCATGAACTTACAATTGCGTTTGTTTCAGGATATATGCTATTCAAGATTTAAATTGTTACAAGTAGTAATTTTGAAAGCAAATCATTTACATGATAGAAACATAAAATACGATATGCATTTATGCTACCCTAGTTTAGTAATGAAATTTACCTTTTATACATTACGCGGTCTGTTACGACGCACATGAAATAGCAGAAAACGTGGTAACAACCAAAGACGCAGTCTTGAACTGCTTTCGGAATTTTACTGCAAATAATATACACTTACATTTCGGGATGAAAATATACATAAATATTATTATTTACTTTATATAGCCTGACATACCAAACCAATTCATTTTAATGGGATCAAATGCATTTATCAATAGCTACGTCCACCGAAATAAATAAATATGCAAATATGCAATAACTATGTAAATATGTTAGTATCATAGTGTAGGATGCCAAAAATATGACAATACGTAGAAAAAAAGCTTAAATAAATCAACGAATTATGTTTCTTATGCTTACCCAGCTGACCGATAGTCCAAATATTGTTTATAAACAATGTATGTATTTAAACTTAGATCTTAGAACTTATTTAGAACATCAATAAATATTAGATTTACTAAAATGCATTTTTCCTATTGACGGGTCCCGCAGTCGTTATTATTGACTTGTCCGACGATTTCGAAATGTGTCGCCTGTCTTTCCAATATAGAATATGTTCCTTCATCTACATTTTAACACATTTCGTTACCCCCAGGATCTTTGTTCTAAGAGTAGATTCGGTAAAAGATTGTTTTCAGTTTGGAGGATATCGTTTACTTTTTATTATTTTTGTATTGTTTAATATAGAATTGATATTTTGATCAGATTTAAAAATGTCCATGTTATTTCCAATATGCTAAGTAGTTCTTTATTTCGAGTTTTATTTTTGTAGAAAAGATTGGGATATTATAATTTCTAATTATTTTCTTAATGTGGCTTTTAAAAAACGGGAATTTGAAATGTGCAAAGATATCCGGGACCATCTGGACTTTCGGTATTGTAACATTTGTGGGGTATTGTATTCGTATAAGCGATGTTTCAAGAATAATGTAAACGTTTTAAGTTAAGATCATGGCTGGATACAATGGTACACGTTCGTTATTGTAAGTGTAAACGGATTGTTGAGTTTAGTGTATTTAATATTGTATGACGGAAAGTTACGGTAAGGAAATTGTTTTGACTAAGTAATTTTGAAGTAGATATCCGTATTGATTCATATAAGATGTTAGTATACACATTATGTAATATGAATGCAAGCTCCTTTCTATTGAAATACTTTACGCAAAAGTAATGATCATAAGTTAACCTACTGACTAGTGTGTAACATTTATAAGAATAATTCATATAATAAATATGGTGTATTTTAGTTATTTTTTATACATAAGATAATATTTATGCCTACCCGATATTTTTAACAACAACTGACACATGTGCTCAAAGACAATTGCCATCCTGCTAATATTCCGCTCGGATTCCAATCACTTCAATGTGTAAGAATATACAAATGAACATGAATTTACATTTTCATTACTTAATAATATGTATTATCAAAACACATGATTGAACACAATGCTGTGGGCATGAGCTAGTTATGCTGCAAATTTAAAGCTTTTTTTAACAACATTATAACCAAATAAATAAAAAGATGTTGTTAAAATACCGTAATATCAGCTGTGAGTTCGCAATTAGCTCGACGGGCATGTATATTGCAAATATGTATTGAAAATCCTATTATAGTCTCACATGTTGATCATCGCCCCTTAAATACTGTATATAAATCAGAGATACTCCCCAGCGGTGACCCGTGTCGTTAAATATTCATTGGTTTAATCATTGAGATAACTTCTGGTGCAGCTTTGTCTCGGAGGAAGGGAATTCGCCGACATTCATTCAAACATTCATTGCATTATAATAATATCGCTCGATCTTTATGGTCTAAACCGTTATAATAATACACCCATACTTTCTGTATTTACAGATAACGCCGATAAGCAGAGAAATACTGTTGATGTATGCCGTGTTATGAATCCGTTAAACAGTAGTTCATGGACGTGTAACTTCGGCAATGGCTGGAGCTAGGTATTGAAGGGCGTCCATTCTTTATTTAATTGTAACCTTACTTAGAAAAATAGGTTTACTTGATCTGAGTATTAACTCAGTTAGCTTGAGCTTAAACGTGTATTTTTATTTACACAATCACCTTTCGTGACAAATGAATCCTGTATAAATAAATGTACTCTTTTATAAATTGTTTTTAAAAACTACCGAAACTTTTTTTTTAAGACATACCAGCATGACATTGGTATGCACTAACGTCTTATTACACGTTCATGCCTAAATGTTGTGGTAGAGAAGCACATATTCTCCAGTACGTGCTGGGATGCCATAAGCAACGTTTGTGAAAGTAAATCCATGTGAAAGTCAGATAAAGAGAAACAAAATTACCAATTGCTTGATCTGTCTTTTCATGAGTGTTTAACATTTTTATTTGTGTAATGCTATGAGGGAAACTTCCATTCATATGTCCTTTTTGTTTTAATTGTTTTCTTCCACTGTCTGCTCGTTATTGTTTGTATTCTTGAGTGCCTAAGCATATGCATTATTGGGAACATAAAACACTTGATGATGATTTTATATTGCACTTGCAAAACAAATTAATTAAACTATTCACGTCCTGTCGCCTTCATCAATGCATGGTATAGTCAACATAATTACAAAGATACGATTCCACTGATATTATCAATCCATAAAGCCATATCACGTCAGGCAAACATGTTTTTTTTTAGTTCTTGTATTAATTTGACAGACAGGGGCTGACTGCTATGGTTACAAGTTTCTCTTGTCAGGCCACTTATTTCCACGACATGTTCGTGGAACAATCGCATCTTCATAAAATACCAACACAGATTTCCGACCGTCTGGGAAGGACCATAATAGCTACCTTATAAAACTTACTGCAATCTTCTGAGTATGACAGCCTTTTTACAACTGCATTCACGTGAGGTTTAATTTATTCTAACGACTTCTGCGGACGCTAAAGACACACAATAACGCAGCATTTGAACAGGAAGCGGAGCATTGCCCTATTGCTGAAACACATGGGAGATTTACTATATACATTGTCTTGTCAGGGGAAGGATAAAATAAACTAAATCTCTAATATTAAAATGTTGCTACGGTTGAAATATTGTCTGACGGAATCAATAACTAGACGAATAGACAACCCCAGGGAACGACAGTGTGAGTAGAATATGCCATATTTTCGGTTACAAGATACATCAGTCGTATGGTCATAGAGGAAACTAATAAGATAATATAATACTTTAGCCATTCATATTATATTTTAGCTGAATCAGACTGTGAAAAGAATTCGACTGCAAGACTTTACAATATCCATAATCTTTCCTTTCCAATTTCTGTTTTACACGCGCGATTTATGTTTTAAAGTTGTTGTATTCTTTATTCAAACTGACACACTGAAAAGCCGCGTTTTGACAATGGTTTAACATTTAATAAGTTAGTTTTTTTTCATTAAATAAGTCCTTAATTTGTATACATTATTTCAAACATAAAATGGCTTTATACGGCTATCATGCAAAGCAATACCGAGATCAATGTTAACTTGTAATTATCAGCTCGCAAACTGGTGAATCATTATCACAATATAATCGATAATTGAAAGTTTTAGTAAATACGATATGTTCATACGGCAACTTTACGTTTAAAATAAATTCGTGCTTATATTTCACACAGTTATATACTGACTTGTACAGAAATGAAAACATTTTTATCAATTTCCAGTAAGTTTGTAATTATTAGATAAGACAATATTCTAGAGACTGTTTCAATTAAATACGCGAAGACATTCAAGTCCATAACAAAGCCGTTATTAAAAAATATCGGATAATTTTAAGGTAAATTAATTATTAATGCTGCCAGTTATTTTTATTTTAAACACCCCTTGACAGTTTAGTGATACTTTTAAACATAAACATTTTCACTGACCGAATTCATTATAATGTAATCATAAATTATTTTTCGACAGTTAATGTCAATTGATATATTAACAAATACTCCAAAATAACGGCCAGAAGTGGTAGCCGTTCACACACAAGCAAAACAGACTAGTGTTCGCCTACGATACCGAATTCTTCTGAAGCCGTTGATTTTTTTACTGGCTATATTATTTCTCAGATTTATAGTTCTATAACTCAATACTTGTTCTTATTATAAAATATGTATAATATAAAATGTAATATGCTTCATAAAAATATAGCAGTTACGAGTACAGCAGTTCAATAGCATAGTTTTTATTAAATGCACTGCAATTATTGTAATACATCAAATCTTCGTTAAACATTTGCATGAAATGCTTTTAAATGTTCGACATCTTCAAAAAGCCATACCTCGTAAACCCCTTAGTTACAAACCAAATTGAGCGTGGCATTTCTAATCGCGAAGACACACATAAAATATATGTGTTGTTCCAAGTGCATCCATGACAACCACAGTTTTGCCGTTAATGAGCTCGAAAATACACGGAACATTATTGGAGTGTATGATTAAAATTGCTCCCAATGGTTTGCTGGTGGTAAAAGTTCTACTACCATTATGGGTTTGTTATTGTCAGAATAAAGTTTCAATGTACTTGTTTTTTGCTTTGTTGTTTGTGTGCTTAGATGTTTTCGAGACTGAAAAACTAAACTCTACAAAATAGCGGCAGAACAAAACAAAAACACAAGAAGCGTGTATTACAATTTGTTTGAATAGTAAGCACCTTCAAAATGTTCAAAGATGAATTTTTATCATTTATTTATTTTATTTTCTTGGTGGTGGGGGAACCAATCACCATGCACATAAAGAAAGCTCTACAACGATTAGTAAGATATTTTATAGACATTACGTGTTGCATAGATTGCCAGTGTGCCATTCAGCGTTGTCTTTCGAACCAAAAAACAAAAGTGGTCATATTCATGAGCAGGTTTAAGATTGAAAAAAAAACACAATAAACAATTTACATAATTATCGTATGTACATAGTCAAATAGCATTTATCGTCATTGTATATAAATTTGCAAATACGTATTTAATAGTACAGTAGGGTGTTAAGTCTTTAATTGTTCTACAATAACCATTCACGGAACAGAATGCCTCAATTTTGATATTCATACCAACCCTGACAAAAGATCTGTATCTAAAATTCTCTAGAAATGACCAAACTATAAGCTTATTATTTCCTTAAGACACTTTCGACAAATAAAGGAAGTAAATTAACGGAGCATACGATTCAAAGAATATAAATCAGAATGTCTTTAAGCTTCACGGACATTCAATTTTCAATAATTAGACTAATAAACAGTTCTCGATGGATAATTATCCTTTTGACCAAAAGGTCAGTAGTTTATTGATAAATGCTATTGGTGGGAAACTGGTGAACTTTTGAAAGAGATTGAAAGACTTTCGCAGAGAGTTTAAAAGGCCGATATTTAATCTGTTTTCGTTAATGAAATAACTAGATTTAATTGCATGAACCTTAATAACGTTACCATATCATTAAACTGTCACAGGTAGCCGGAAGATATCTTCTAGCATGATGTGTTTTATTGAACAGATTTGCTATGCCAATCGTTTTGATTCAATCCTTTTTTCAGAAGTGCTATGTATGTTATTCTTCAAGGTTAATCTTTTAATGAGTTATAATATTGCCCTGTGCTGGGCACATTCACACGAATACATCAAGATTTCGACTCTCCGCTGATGTGTTTTGAGAAATAGTTTAATTCGCTGTTTAATTCATATTTATTATAAACTAATTGATTTAGTTGATTTCATAAAACATAGCATTACAGTGTTTGTTGCAAGATAGAAACAATGAACCTCTAGACTTGTTTTCAGGAAATTAATTCTTGTAAACACCGGTCCATTAGGGCAAATAACATTACAGTTAAACCGATTTATTGGTTTTCTTTTGTTGAATGTGTTATGTGTTGAGCTGCTTAAGTATGCAATTGTAATTGGTAATTTGCTACTGATAGGGATTTATCTCCTTTTACCGCTGATTGGTGTAATTGTGTTTCCATTACAGTCAAAAAGACGTTTAAATAATCGCTTATATTATGGACTTATTTCAAAGACAGATGAATTGACGATAATAATAATATAACCAACCAATTTGACATCAAACAAAACTGTTCGGAAAGCCTTGATGTATCAACAGTCAGATGAAGAAACGACGCAGTCATTAAAAACACATTTTTACAATTTTAGTATGTTGATATTCTTTAATCTATTAAGCTTAATCAAGTGTGAAGCATAAGTCTTGTTTTCAAATTAACACAAATCTTAAATCCAATTTCCGGTTGATATATAATCTAACACCTTCATAAAAATAACTTAACATCAGAAATAAGCGTTTTTATCTGTATATTGTTTGTATCGAGAGCGCTAGACTTGAAACTTGTGTACCTGATTATCCAAAATGAATCAAGAGGTGTATATAATCCTCTTTTTAAAAACTTAATTTAATTACTAAAGGCATAAAATACACGAACGTGTGTGGGTTTAATGATGTCGTTTTAAATAACTATTTCATATTTAAAGTTGTGAATAGTGTTGATATATCTAATACTGTCCTCATTTGTAGCGACAAATCCATGATTTCAGATGGATCTAATATAGTTATATAAATGAATCTTAAGTTGCTTGAGCAGGAAAAAAGAATAATTGTATGATGATTTTTTCTATTCTTTTAAGCTAAACCAAGTGTGAAGCATAAGTTTTGTTTTCAAATTAAAATAAATCGATAATAACATTTCCAGTTGATATATAATCTAATACTTTCTTACAAATAACTTAACATCAGAAATAAGCCTTTTTAGATATGTTTATTGTTTGTATCGAGATGACTTGAAACCTTGGTACCTGATAATCCAGAATGAATCAAGATGTGTATATAAAACCTCCTTAAAAAAACTTAAGTCATAAAATACACGAAAGTGTGTGTTTGATGATGTCGTTTAAAATAAATATTACATATTTAAAGTTGTAAATATTGTTGATATATCTTATACAGTCCTCATTTGTAAAGACATATCCATGATTTCAGATGGATAATTGGATCTAATATAATTATATAAAGTGAATCTTTAAATGCTTTAGCAGGAGAAAAGAATAATTGGATCTAGCCGCATCAGCAGGAGAGAAATCGTATACATTAATTCAAAAACAATTTTAATGTGATCTAAAGAATTTTATGAATACCCGTCCTTTGCAACATCTCCACGCTGGAAATCGATCTGTCTTAATTGACCCCATCCATTTCAAGTTTGTTATCATTTGTTGACTTGCTTTGGCATGCGTATCATATTGTTTTGAGGAGACAATCGGTGTTATAATGTCATTACTTGTGTAATAGTATGTTCATACTGCATCAATATACGGTAATATATGATCTTAAGCTCTATTACTTAATATATAGTAATGATGAAACTCTAGAAACATTATCGGGATAGAATTTTTTTAATCCACATTAGTATTTAAGGCAAGTGACCAATCGCCTATACAATACAGTACGATAAAAAAAAAACACAAAATAAAATATAAACACGACTTAAGCAAGAACGGTCACTGCAAAGCTTTGGGGGGCCTTTTAACCGGCTTAATGAGGTGTCGAACCTCACAACATTTTACGAAGTACTTTTTTTATTTTGCGACTAAACAGTTGATTTTATATATTGTTCACATGTTTCGACATCCACAAATGTAATATTAAATGGAAAAACTCTGGAATTGTGACTCAAGAATAGTCTTTGTACTCCAAGAAATATTACAGAGGTGGTTTTTAATTATTATATTACTTTTACGTAATTCATTAATTATCCAATTCGACCTATGTAAGTCAGGAAAACGTGAAATGTTCAAATGAATTAAATGTATAGTGACATGCTGGTCTACGTTTAAGCTTTCAAAATCGCCTTTTGTCAGTTGTGCGTAATGCAACATACATCGTCCGTAAACTACCCATTAAAACGACATCTCCCACATCGCTATGTAGTCTTTTACGAAATTTCATTCATAATCCTTTGGTGCCACTCTTTCAAAGTTGTTCAATGCTTTGCAGCAAACTGCATTATTATGATGGTAACACGGGCTTAAGAAAAATTATACAATGTTAACTTTAAAAATCCTCTATAATAATTCTCTACAAAATTTGATTAATCCATACCCGTGGGATCCAAACTGGTCATTATCGGAGTGTGATGCTCTACATAGACTTATATAGCAAAAACATATAAGTCATCTTCTTCTGAAACCACAATGTCCACTGCATTGCTATTTAGAATAGCACACATGGATCACACGATTTATATAGAAGTATAGAGCAAAATAACTTGAAAACACATCGTCTCGGAAACTACGTTTCCGACTACGTCATAGAGCTGTGATTTTTTGCATGTACCGTGTTATAGTTTTCCTCTTCACAGTTTGTTTAAAGTATTCCCTTGTGGTTGAGTAATATAACAATATCACCCCCAGAATTAAGTATAAAATGGAGTGAGCGTAGTCTTTTTTTCTAATGGTGGTTGTGTGTTGCAAAATTTTGTTTTCAAAGACATTTTAATGAAATTAACTTACCGTAACATTCATTACACACACCAAATTGACATAGTTTATGGAATTATCCGTGCACTATACAAAGATATATATAATCATGTTGCATTTTTAATCCCGATGTTAATCATTTAATTCCTGTAAAGTATGCAAATCAAAAGCAATTCGAAGTAAAAGAAATTGAATGTGTTGACCGTTGACTTTAGGGTGGTGCGGTAGTCGAGTGGTAACACTCTGGTCTACCATTCCAGAGGTCGCGGGTTCAATCCCTGGCCGGGGCACTGGACTTTTAAGAAATGCTTCAAGTGTTTCCCACCCAACTAGAGATGTACTGGTATGAAACCCAGGTAATTCTCGCGTATATCGGTGCTATACACTGAGCACGTAAAAGAACCAAGGGATCTATTCGCAAAGAGCTAAGGTATCGCAACCGGATTCCTTGTATCTCAATACTGTCTCTTCTGCCTGCTGTCTCTTCAGCAAAAAAACAAAGGACCCCATTGGAAATAAGTGCTTGCACTTTCATGGGTTATCCTTGACTGCAAGGTCAAAAGAAATACACGCAGACTCTAGTCGTGTTATATTAACAAAGCTGCTTCTACGAGGGTGTTTATATCTGTCTGAAAACATTAAGGTTTCATCGGCCTTGTGCATTTGTGTGTATGTGTGTTTTTCGAAGTTTATGAGGTCCTCCCTGCGACTGCATTATGTGAGGACCCGATATATGTCCCAGCACTCCTGCCAAATAAAACTTGACTCGTGAAAATTGGGACGAAGTTTGAATAATAGCTGCGATGGCCATCTATTAAAATTTTACCTTAATCTCTTTTAATTTGGTGTGGTCTGTGGTGTGCTGTAAGCGGTATTTGGAATATCCGGAGGAACCCCCAACTATCCGGTTCGATGGCCACCCACCAATCGCACGTTGCTGAGAGCATGGCTTGAACCCAGGTTGCCAAAGTGAGAAGTACGTATACTACCGGGAGCATGGCTTGAACCCGGGTGGTCTAAGTGTTCACCATTGTTCTAATCGGACAGTCCTGGTTAATTACTCACTTCCAACTGGGTTTATATCTAGACCACTGATTCTCCATATCCAATAGTTATTACTTTTATCGTTTCTAGCCTTATCGCGCTAATCAGCTAAGTGTTTGCTAATTAAAATGTATTCAGGAAGTTATTATGTATCGGACTTTATGAATAGACCATGAGGAAACGATCACCACTTGTCAACGGGCGCTATAGCGATTTTGCATAAAGTATGTATAAAATGTATAAATGCCAAAATACTATAGTATTAGTGTTCCACTACAAGCACAGCAAAAAAGTGTCGTTTGTTTTCTCTATTTACTTATGATATGCCATGAATCATTGACATTATTAGTTTTTACTTGCGTTAATGGGATGATAAAAAATACTTGAATCTCAGATTCTAGACTTATCCTTAAAAAAACGAAATTAATAAAGTTGCATATTGAATATAACATCTTTATTTGCGTTTCTTTGTAGTCAGTGTGTATGTTTTCATTCACTGACAGGAGGTCTACGAAAGACGTTTCATTAAAGAATTGAACGGAAATTTTCCGAAGAACATCGGATTTGAAGCGATAAGTTGTATTGCTTTATTATCAAATATCAATGAATTTCTATACAGTGGAAGAGATGTTAAGCTGTTCGCTTAACGTATCATGAACTGAACTTCGTATTATCCTAGTTGGAGTTGATTAGTGTTTCAATAGATTAATTGTATACAATTCAGAACATTTTGTGGACTGGATTTGCAGAGGTGCACTCTAACGCATGTTGAAAACAATTTGTACACATAATCATTCAACATGTTTGCAGAAACCATGAACACCTGTAAGCCGGAATGTCAAAATGTAATTCAAATTTAAATAACTTATCTAGAAACAAAAACAAATTTTAGAACACTATGTGAGTGGTCATTTTTTCAGTACGATATGGGCCTGTTCACAGATTGTCGCATTTTTATCTGAATCTTATTCAATGTCTTTCATACCAAAACTATAATAAATGAAATAGTCATATACAATTATAAGCACACAAAAAGCTTGCCTTTACCGGATCTCGAACCCGGACCGCTAGGAGCAAAAGTAAACTCGCTACCAGACCACTCAGGCTTTCGATACTAAGAGCGTGTTCTAAACGCAATGTTAATAATACACGTATTATTGATAAACTCTCCGATAGTTTCAACTGTTTGTCTTGACTTTGGAGTACAGTCCTATTTATTCGAATATAATGCATACGTTCCGTTATGGAAATATGCCATTTTTTTATTTGTCATTTTGCCAAACTGTGAACAACTCCTTTTAAGATTCCGTATTTATTCTGAAATATAAAAAATTGCTTCCTTTGCCGCTCATCGTTTAAAGCAATAGTTCCGCATAGATGATAAATATCATATAATCGTCTACCATTACGGTCATCCAAATTATCGCAACTAAAATAAATGTGTTGGTGTTTGATATGGAAATGATCAAAGTCTGGCCTAATCACTAAGATTGCTTGGAGTGTCCATTTTAACGTCTGTGGCAGTATTCGGATCACGACCTTCATGACATAGCCATACATTGTATGGGATTATGTTGTCCAACGGAGGAGTCAATTTTCAGCTTATTTAAGCAAACGAGGATGTTACCATTATATACGGCTGCTTCAGCGTATACTATCTTTTAATCCCTTTTCTTGATAAGTAGGAACGTTTCGAAATATACGCACTGGATTAAATGTTCACAAGCAACAACAACAACAAAAAGCAGTGTCAATAGCCGGTCAAGCGTTATTTAATGTCATTATTATGTCGGTATTTAAACTAAAACAACATATGTCATATAATATCATCCAATAATATATAGCACAAGCATGACCTAGTGCCACACTAGTCAAATCAGCATTATCACGTCTGTGCTTGTAGTAGAATTTACATTTCAACAAGTAACAGATAAGCCCAGCCCACTTGGATAGCGGAAGGTCCTACAGCACACTCGGGTTTAAACATCTCAGAAACCACAAATCCAGAGCTTTGACATTTGGTGTTCAAATCACGCACTCTTTAAAAAAAAAAGGCCACGCAAAAAGGGTCACATTTTTTTTCATACTGTATTTTCAAAATAAGTTGATTACAGTTTCTTCTGTAAAACGACATGCCACGGGGTCTTATACTTAGTATGATTATGAGATATCGAACCCACTTTATCGTAATCACCAGTTAGCGTTATTTCTTGCATTATAAGTCCCAACTTATAATAATGGACTGGTGTATTTTCTGAATATTCCACTACTGCTTAGATGTTTTTCCCTTTTTTCGTTATTCGTGTTGTATTTTTTCGTGTTACATGACGCAGAAATAACTTTTTCAAGCTAGTGCAGTTTTACAATCGCCTTTAAGATTCATAATGTATTGAAAATTGTATAACATCGATAACATGAAAACAGTATATATATATATATAGGCATATACAAATGTTACAAATCACTATGCATGTTTTGTTTGTCTTTAATATAATATGTTTTATTAAATTTTCAGCGGATTTTGTTTTAAAGAGCAAAACAAATATAATTATAACTAGAAATGGCGCGGCAGAGGC
>VMBQ01004957.1:7278-21804 GCA_007657795.1 Dreissena rostriformis
ATATATATAGTTAACTCATGTTTCGTACGTTATTTCCTAGGCAGCATAGTAATTTTAAAACCGGAATCATTATCAGCAGATACATTTTCCAGCAAAGCTCAAGCAATCGATTGTACTTCTCCAAATGAATGCCGGGGTCAACTGTATTGTTAATGATATATAACATATCCATGTCATTAAACTAAAATATGATTGATGTAGATTATTAATAAGATAAAATCGAATTCGTCAAAATATGAGTGAACTGAATCCGCTCCATCCGGACTACACCGATTTCTCAAAAAAGCAAAATTGGGCCTTTATGGTCAAGCATGTTCGCCTTGAACAAATGATCAATAGTTCCAGTTACGTCGGTATCATAAATAAGGTCTTTTAACTAGTAATTAATTTTAAGGTGAACGACATTCAGATGAATAACATTGGTTGAAAAATCTAGCGTTACCGTTGAGCCAAATGTAAAGTGTAAGGAGAGTTTGAGTCAGCTTCGATAAATCGATAAATCAGACTTGCGATTTTTGTGAAAAAATATCTGTCAAGGCTGAGTATAAACAACAAATGCTTAGTTATGTTTTTTTACAAATAATACATGAACAAAAATAGTATCATAAAATTATGATAGCTTATATCCCCCAACACCGGAAGGATGTGTTATAATAGGATCATTCCAAAAAGATTCTCGAAAGACACTCTTTGAGTGAGAGAATCTTCCGCCAAACAGCGGCTATTATAACACAGGTGCCTAGACAGATATACAAACATGATTGAATTAGGATGGACAAATACAAGTGTTTCCAAACAGGAATAAATACATGACGTTCGACAAAGTTTCAAGTAAATGATCATAACCCATGCTTGACAGGTGCATATGGTCAGATTCTAAAAATCTTGGGTTTTCAATGATGATAGGGTATCTAATGTAACACCCTTAATGAAAAATGATGAGGTATTACTGTTCAGACGTCGCCTAATGTTATTCGCTACTCTATTTGCTATCAAAGTAACGCCCAGTTAAACGGGGTAGTATTTGAGAAAATACCAACGTAGTATTTGTAATTAACAGTTGTAGATCATGAATAATTGATTTAAAATGGTACGATATATATACCGTAGATCGTGGGCCAATTTCATTTCCATAAACAATGAATAAATAGCAAATCTTGGGGAGACGCACATTCGAGTTAAGAGCGTATAGATTCATCCAGGTGATCTAAACGCATACGCCTCTAAATTCCCATGTGATTTTAACCCCCAAAGCTTTGGAGACCAAGATCAGTGCCCCCTGCCCTTTCTTCTGCCCTATGGAATGCGTCCCTGACGATGGATAACCGACATTCCAAACGTGAATGGTGTTTCCTACAAGTACCCCCGATACATAAACATGTTTTGTCATGATGTGATTTATCCTATTAAATGAATTTAAGAAAAAACATTTAAATACGAAGCTTCCCAAGAAGCTTTAAGGTTATAGTCATGTCGTATTAAGGTTCCCATATAACCATAAATTACTAATTGTCTAATATCAATTAATCATTAAACATACTTAGGTTCTGAAATAAACATATCATAAACATGCACTGATCTGGAACGCTTCATATAATATGTTTACATTGTCATCCATATCACCATTGTTCTTCATTTCCTTATATTGTGCATGACATGAAACATTATCTTTATAATGTTCTTCCGAGATTAAGTCCCAGTTTCGGTAGAGAACCGGCACCGGTTTCTCTACCAAAAACCATAAATATGGATTTATTTAAAGTCAAAGGCGATCGCCGTGCTTTTAACCATAAGCCATTTGGCAGATCGGTATCTTGTAATTTTGAAAAACAAGACATGCTTTGAGCTTGAGCGCTTAATAAAATAAATTCACATTATTATCCTTATCAATATTATTCCATAGCTCATTAGATTTTGTAAATGAAACATTATCTTTATAAGGTTCTTCCGGGATTAAGTCCCAGTTCCGGTAGAGACCCGGTACCGGTTCCTCTACCAAGAACCATAAATATGGATTTATTTAAAGCCAAAGGTGAACACCGTGCTTTTAACGATAAGCCATTTGGCAGATCGGTATCTTTATAATTTTGAAAAACTAGACATGCTGTGAGATTCAGCGCATTATACAATAAATTCAACATTAGTATCCTTATCAACATTATCTCATTATATTATGTAAATGAAACATTTTCTTTATACGGGTCTTCCGGGATTAAGTCCCAGTTCCGGCAGATTTTTGAAAAACAAGAAGTGCTCTGAGCTTAAGCACTTTATAAAATAAGTCAACATCATTGTTTATCTCATCATATTTTATAAATGAAACATGATATGTATTAGTACCAATACTGGCAGAGAGACCCGTCATCGTTTTCTCTAACCATAGTAAGTATGAATTTATTTAAAGCCAAAAATGATCGGCGTACTAAACCAGATCGTTATCTTGATATTTTTGAAAAGCCAAAGGTGCTTTAAGATGAAATACAACATCAGATTTTGTATCAGCATGTTTAGTACAAACAGAGCTACTCTTATATATAAGTATACAATTAGACTAGATCTGTCTTGAATAATTTTCTTTACATGATAAATGGTATGTAGAAATAACAACATTGCCGCTTCCAGATCAGAACATTGTCGCAAATTAAACTATAACAAGACGACACAAAATTAAATATGTAAAACACAACCGCTTTCTTAGCCAATTGAGTATGAAATAAACTGCGTCCTGATCGTGATGAAAGTTTTAAATCTCTCTTAAATCTTGGTTCCATGGTTATTGTGCCATAAACTAACGTACATACGTTTTGTATGCATCCAATCGTGATCTTCCATTGGATTAAATATCCGAAACGGATGCCCTTTGGTTAAATAAACTTGAAGCACCAGCGATTCTAAAAGAATGAGATTTGAACCTCCGATCGTCACACCCGGTATTATAACCGTTCTTTGCGCCTCATTAAATTGGTAAGTTGTCAACGGGCTGTGATCGAACCGACGAAACAGGGGACATGAGGGCGGTTTTTTTTAAATATGTTTAGAAAGACATCGTAACATTATTAATTTGTGAGTTAATTTCGATGTTGGTGATCGCACCGGCCCGCCGTTGATCCGTGGTTGAAGATTGTATATAAAAACTTAGAATTGTTACCAACACTAACATCTTCGTAACACACAACACTTTGTTTTGATCTTGGGTTAGGCAGTGCGAATTCACTCACGCGCAGTAATGCCAAATAAGCAAATGAGAATGCGACAGCAAACAATTTTTCCTCATATTGTGAGCGACAGACGTGTCTGAGATTCTTAAATACTAATTTCAGCACCGCGGGAGATATTCGAAGACGAGAGTCCGTTGTTTTCCGTGATTATTTTAAACCTTCTCACATTTGACGAACAATGTAGTTCCGGGTACAATCTTTAAGGTGTTTTATTTTATTGTTATAACTGATAATATGCAAAATGCGCATACTGGCGAACTGACAAAAAGGCCATGAACTGGGTGACCATTTCTAAAGTTGTTTTCCAGATTGGAGAATCGATAACGCGATGCATATATAACGCTCTTTTGTAAGAACTTATAGTTTTTCAGATAAGCCCGCAACTAACTTGGCGATTTCCAACTGAATAGCTGATTAAATCCATTTGGAACGACAGTTGTTGTTGTTGTTGTTTTTTTGTTTTTTTTTTTGTTTTTTGCGCCTTGTGGGAGAAGCTGGGCCAGCTTGTTCCACTGAAAACGATTTATAGCGTCAGCAATATAAGTGTGTATTTCTGGCATATGGATACCTTGAAAAACACGTTTAAGTCCAAAATTATAACCATGAGTTGTCGTATTAATTGCATAGCTTGCTTATTTTTTGAAGTTTTCTAATTGATAATTTATACTAGGGCTTGATTATCGGATTGCAGAATAATTTGTTTTCTGTAAATCATATATCCCGACAAGTAAAATGACAACATTAAAATGTTATATCTTTAAACACGTGTTCATTCCATTCAAACGGCCATGAAAAAAACTGCCCATTCCCCGGCAAAGTTACACCCACAACCTTAGTTTTTATTACCGCTTGCGTCCAAAACTGATTTGCCCTTATATTTGATTACTGATTTGCTCATCTGTTTGATTACTGATTTGCTCATCTGTTTGATTACTAATTTGCTGAAATTCTTATATAGATTTAACGGTATTTGCGTTGCTTATATTGTATACAAAATAGCAATGTACGATCCGCGAATAGTCCAGTATAATGAAGATAAATAAAAGTGTTATAATACAGCCATGTTTTACAAAATAACTGTTTTACAGTACATACGTGAATACAAGATCAAAAATCGCTAATCTCACTTCATGATACTATATGTATACCGTGATGCAAATGTGTATTTAAAATGTTACCACTATTTGTAAATGTCTAAATGACTATGACGTTAGGTGAACCTTATTCAAACTGCGATCTTCTATTGCAGTACCTCGGTAAAATTGGATTAATAGTGGAAGTGAACGATACCGTCCTGATGATCAGAATTAACGGTGAAGATGTGCTGTACATTTCCAAAGCTGTTACATTGTTGACGGGAGGTAAGTAAGAACATATCGTCAAACTAATCACACCCATATTTTTATATAAATTAAATTTTCTGAACAGAACAGATATTTTATTTAGACTTAAACGTTAGTTCATCGTCTTAATTCATACACTATGTACGTAAGTATGTCAAGTTTTCAATAAAAGTTCAATACAAAATCAAATGAAAAATGAAAAAAATAAAATAAAAACAAATGAATATAGTTAATTTTCAAAACATAAAGTATTAAAAGGACAGAAAGATTTTGTAAGTGATACGGGTAAGATGGTTATATTAATCAATACATTTCAAATAACAAATGCTTATTTTATATATATACGTAACTTGACAAGTTCGTTTTTTTCACAGAACGAGTTTTGGGTAGCAATACAGATAAGTGTCTTTCACCAGTCAAAATATCGAGTGCGTGTGTTTAAAATGTCAAGAATATAATTCATTTGAAATTTACGCTCGATAACTTTTAAACGTATGTTTTGACTGTCATAAACATTCAGATAAATACACATATCCTCACGCATTGCATGAAACACTATCGATTGTCAATCCTTAAACGTTTTGTATAAATGTACGCGTACCTTTCAATAAGTTAACGCTACAAATTGTCGTCTACTTAATTCATATTCACAGAAAAACGATAATAGTATGCATATTTTCTGAATATGGGCACACTTACTGATTATATTGTACGTACAAATAAGTGTTGAATACGCATGTAGTATTTACACAAACAAAAATGTTTAAATAAGCGGTAAAATAAAATTATACGTATATCTTTATCACAACTCTAGAAATTAACATACAAACTGAAAACTGTGTTCAATTAATATGTATTATAATTTGTATCTAGTGGGCGTTTATATCATCGAGTACTAAGTTTTGAAAGTGTACGAGACACGAACAGCTATGACATTGCTTGGATATGGGCTCAATTTGATAATGTTCATGTATAACTCACGTTTGGCTGGCGGTAGTTCAAAGTTGTTTAAAGGTAAAAAAGTAGTACATTGTCTTTTTGTTATAAATAAGCGGACCAGTACTTATAATAAAGTTGATGGAATTTACATATACTTTTCTTACCGACTTGGGTGCGTTAAACAATAAGTGAATCATCATTTAAAATCGCGCGGTATTGTTGCGCTTATGCACGCGAATCGAAAAGCGTAACCAAGAGTTTTAATAAATAATGTTTTTGTATATAAACTTACTGTAAACATTAAAGAATATTTAAATCGTGTTGCATTTTATTACGAACTTGTGATATAATGTCTCATTTCTATCAAACTATTCTGCGCATGCTTCATAATGTCTCAATGGTTACCATCTGATCAGAAAATAATAATCAAAATACTTCGCGTTATACTCCAAATGGTGTTTATATTTATTTGCCTTTTTACGTAGCATTAAGAAGATATTTGCAATAAACATAATTTACACAATCATCTCGGTTCTCTGGTATTTTATTTAGAACATAGCATCTCAATAATAATTTCAAAGCAATTTTTTTTTTTTTTATTCGATTCATGTTTATCCTAAGTTTGGCTCTTGGTTCTTGTGTACATTTTGCGACTGCGACTGTGAGTGCTATACATATTCATTATTTGTTAAAATTAATACAATTTTCATAAAACTATATCAACAAATCATGGAAATAAATTCCATTTAGTATAGTGCATTTACATTTTCTTCGCAGCATTGGCCATTCGATATTCTAACTTCATTTTGGGTTAATATACTTATACTTACGTTTGACAATCTTCCTTTTAGACTCTTTTAACATGCAATTAATTCACATATATATTCAAGACATGTTATAGATTCAAAGAAAAATATCTATGAAACAAGGTTTTTGGCGTATGTAATAATTATCATACAAACCACCGTTTCACAAATGAACTGGATTAGAACAACACACCTTACCAAAACGCTTCTGAGATACCATTGTACAAGAAATATATTTTTAAAATACTTTACAAATTCTTATATGTGCTTGTGGCTTTATATAACCATCGTTTGGTTAATTTCAATAAATATACTTATTAAATTAGCTTTTGCAATGTTTTTCGCCTCGTGTCAAAGTCTAATAGAATATAGACTGAAACTCCTACGAGCGTGTAACATTGTCCCCAATACAAAATCATATGATATGGTGACATTATTGCTATCAGCGGCAAACACCCTCGATGGCGAGACAACCAGGAGTATATGTAACTTCATTCATATGTGTGTAACGTAAAATTAACAATAATGTGTTTTAAAACAAACAGACGTTTTATTGATCTCTTTATACATAATATTCAGGTTTAAATGTTTATGTAAATAGTACTTGATTCTATGTTTATATATGTGAATGTATATTTGTTTATATTCTATGTTTCAAAATCATTGAGAAGTGGAAATAAAGAGAATATATGCATTATTAAATATTGGGCATTTATATTAATATCTATCGATAGTTTAAATGTAATTAAATATGTCTGATTATATCAAATTGTACTGAAGCTTACAGTTAGCTGTACTAAAATATATGTCAATTATGGCTTATGTATGCAACAATAACATATGCATAATGCCTTGCTTACTACCTATTCGAAACGAAAATATGGGCAGTCCAAAGGCTCTGGTCATACTACACTATTTAATTAAAGTGATATTATGTAACGGTGTATGTAGCTAAACAAACTCACAAAACAAATTGTATTAAAATTACGACGTTTGGTATTAATTGACAAGCATTTCATAAATCTCATACAGACCACCTGCGAAATAAAAAATATAGATGGTCCAAACGTAATGTAATATGATATATGAAAGTAAATCGGTTATTCAAAGTACATTGGTGAAATCTGACATAATAACTGTAATTCAATGGCTTACAATTCGTCAAATACAGCAATATTGTCGTAAATACATTTAGGAACAGGCATTGAAAATATAATAATGGCAATTGATAAAAGACATTTAAATATAGTTTTGACAGTACAAATATAAACGACAATTTAACACATACATACATGTAAGTCAACACAGTACATATCTATCACTAATCCTTACTTAAAATGATTTTGACATGTAACAACATACTTTGTGTAGCAACGTTTTATTTCCAGTGGTTAGTAATTCAATTTTAGAAATTTAGAAATACACATAGCTTATTTAATAGTACAGTACATAATAAACACAATTAAAGTTACAACAAGATATATGCGGTACAAACACATCAGAATACATTAAATGGATGCTACAAAGGTATTTTGCGATCGAACCTCAAAGGAGTGATAAATATAACAACTCAAATGTTTTATTTATAGTTACTTTTTTGATGTTATTAGTTCGATACATGTGTACATATTTGGTCTTTTTCTGTAATACAGTGGTATGTATTTTGATCTTAGTTCCGTATATAACTTACATTCAAGAATAAAATTTAACTCATCTTCTAGCTTTTTGCAAACAATACATTTTTGTTAATCTAATGGAATTGGTGTAGGTCTAGCCCATCTAATAGTCTCAATAATTAATCTATGTGATGACATTCGTAATTTTGATAAATTTAATCGAAACTAATTTACATGACATATATATAGGTACGGTTGAAATTGAAAAACAGCGACATGTTTATAAAAAATTGCCCTAGTAGAATTGTGAAGTCTCTCAATTTGAAAATGTATATGCATTCTAACCGCGATGTTCGTTAATATTTATCATTGGGTCATAAAACTTAAACATTTATGTGAAGAATACGCACATTCGTTTTGAATTATGAATGGAAAGTGGACTTTCATATGAGACGCGGCATGCGAAAATGGGTCTTATGCGTTGTGCGGCCAGAGTAGCCCCAGACCATACTGCGCTTGCGCGCAGCCTGTTCAAGAGCTACCTTGTCCACCAATAAGGTCACGCAAAGTGTCGTGGTCTCATAGCGGACTGGACAGCTCCTGACCAGACTGATTGGATTCGTAGGCTGGTATGGTACGTTGGCCGCATATGGCATAAAACTTACTGTTGCATGACGCGGGATATATATTAAAATTGCATATCATATTATTTCGGATAAATAATCGTGTGTTTGCGATTGCGCTTCTTTAGTTTGACCCTAGGAAATTTCTCGAGAGCGAGAGTATTGCCATTCGCGATAATCCCTCTGCGATAGTAATAAGAGTCGCTTATTTTAAGACGATTTAGTTGACACATTGTAACGTAGTTCGTTCACTTAACGACGCCATGCGCTTATTGCCGTTATGACGTTAATCGTATTAACTGAGCGGATTTAGTTCAAGCATGGTGCATAGTTCATATTGGTTCCATTCTAATATTGTATATTCATCCGCAATAAAAGAATGGAACAATCTCCCACTAGAAACACGTAATGCTGATTCTCTTCACTCGTTTAAAATGCTCCTTTCTAGCGATACTACAAAACCTAATTTACTTTACTTCTATGGCGAGAGACGCCAACAAATGGTCCATTCTAGACTCAGAACTCATTGTAGCTCATTAAATCAAGACCTTTATATGTGCAAAATTGTAGAGTCACCCTTATGTATGTGTGGAGCTATTGAAACTGTATATCAATATTTTTTCGAATGCGACCGATTCATGCAATACCGAGAAGTTCTCATCAATGTAATTACCCCTTCAGCACCTACATCTCTAAACACATTATTGTATGGAGACGAAAGTATTGACTTTCAAAAAAAACACTCGTATTTTTGATGCAGTTCACACGTATATTAAGCAGAGTAAACGCTTTGATAACTAGTTATCTGTCACATCAAAACATCAAAAGACCAAAATACAAAACAATCAAAAGTACAAACCTCTTTCATACCTCTGTTTGTGTTCCACACTATATCGGAACGTTCCATAACCTCCCCTCGTTCGATTCAGGTCTTAATGTCATTGTTCGTTACTACTAATTGCATTTGAGATTTTATTGGATATTAACATTTTGTTTTCCTTTTACATTACATATTTCTTTCTTTTGTCTAAAATGCCTTATCGTATGTTTAAATGACTACCACCATTTGAACTGTAAAGTTACAATCCTGCAAAAACTATGTACGGAAAAGAACTAAACAAGACGTGGTCTCTCGTTCTTATCCATTTTCAAAACATGTTTATCAATTGTAACTACGTATGCATACTTTGTATATAATATGCTTGTTCCTGAAATAAAATATGTTTAAACTAAGACTGGAGTCAACACAACGGAGTCCTGATAGTGCCATCTATAATCTCGCCCTTTTTTCATCAAGGGCGACACACGACACACAAAGAGATACACGATATTTTTCGCGATACACGAAGCGACGCGCGATAATGTACCGCGAATTATCGCCATTGTGTTGGAAGCCCAAAACACGATAGATCGTGGTAAATATCGCGTGTCGCTTCGTGTATCGCGCAAAATATCGTGCGTCGCTTCGCGTGTCGCGCAAAATATTTTGAGTCGCTTTGAGTACCGCGCAAATATCATGTCTCGCGTTCAAAGGGCTACACACGAAACACGAAGCGACACACGATATTTTGCGCGACACACGAAGCGAAACACGATATTATATTATTTAAAAATCGCCCACATTATCCGAATCTCGTGTATCGCGATCTAAGTTCAGACCGCGACACACGACACACGAAGTGATACTCGATAGTTTGCGCGATACACGAGGCGACACGCGATATTTGGACTGTTCATAAATCGCGAAAATGGGTCTTATGCGTTGTGCGGCCAGAGTAGCCCCAGACCATACTGCGCATGCGCGCAGCCTGTTCAAGAGCTACCTTGTCCACCAATAAGGTCACGCAAAGTGTCGTGGTCTCATAGCGGACTGGACAGCTCCTGACCAGACGGATTGGATTCGTAGGCTGGTATGTAGCTACGTTGGCCGCATATGGCATAAAACTTACTGTTGCATGACGGGGGATATATATTAACATTGCATATCATATTATTTCGGATAAATAATCGTGTGTTTGCGATTGCGCTTCTTTAGTTTGAGCCTAGGAGATTACTCGAGAGCGAGAGTATTGCCATTCGCGATAATCCCTCTGCGATAGTAATAAGAGTCGCTTATTTAAAGACGATTTAGTTGACACATTGTAACGTATTTCGTTCACTTAACAACTCCATGCGCTTATTGCCGTTATGACGTTAATCGTATTAACTGAGCGGATTTAGTTCAAGCATGGTGCATAGTTCATCAATGGCGACACACGACACACAAAGAGATACACGATATTTTGCGCGATACACGAAGCGACGCGCGATAATGTTCCGCGAATTATCGCCATTGTGTTGGTAGCCCAAAACACGATAGATCGTGGTACATATCGCGTGTCGCTTCGTGTATCGCGCAAAATATCGTGCGTCGCTTCGCGTGTCATGCAAAATATTTTGAGTCGCTTTGAGTATCGCGCAAATATCGTGTCTCGCGTTCAAAGGGCTACACACGAAACACGAAGCGACACACGATAGTTTGCGCAACACACGAAGCGAAACACGATATTATATTATTTAAATATCGCCCACATTATCCGAATCTCGTGAATCGCGATCTAAGTTCAGACCGCGACACACGACACACGAAGTGATTCTCGATATTTTGCGCGATACACGAGGCGACACGCGATATTTGGACTGTTCATAAATCGTTGTAATAATATCGCCTGTCGACTCTCGCGTTTTTTAAACGGTGTTACAGTAATTTGAAACCATTTATTATCAATATGGCTGCCCTCGACACACTTATAAAAAAAATATTCTAGCATTAGTAAACCGAGTACAAATTAATTAATGTTCATACTAATTTTGATATATATTGACAAGGATATATGTAAAAACTATTCAGAAATGTGAACAATGGAGCAAAATTTCTATCAAATTTAAGATAAATATATCATTATAATCTTTATCACATCCAATAAGATTGCATATTTGTAGATAGCGTTGAATTTCAAGTAAGACATCAAGATGAAACCTGAAGATTTATTTTCAGTACATGCGTAATCATCATGAATAGGTTATCCAGATAATTGACGAGCAATATTAATGTAAAGTCTATTGATACATTAATAAGACGGATTTTTTGTTGCTGGTATTATTTTACCTTGTTTATACCTGTTATAATGCTTTATCAAATTAATTATCGGAATAAATAAAACTGCATACAGTGCAAACAACAATTTTATAATATTTAAATTGAATAACAAAAACGCCTTTGAAGGTCGTAAGACGTGTGTTTCATATTGCTTAACAGGATTCCAGATATAATATAAATGACCATTCTATAATTATATTCAGATAAAGTTCACATTGTTACTTGTATGCATGTCTAATATGATTTTTACAAAAAACACGTAATGCACGTTGAACTGTAGAATCGAACAACTAATAATTTTAGTTTTTTAACTCTGACTTTGTACAATTATGAACGCGGCTGTTCTTGTTAACTTCTTGTTATTGTAATGTGTCGTGTTACTTAAGATATGGTACTTGTATGTGTGTGTATATGTGTGTGTATGCATGTGTGTGTATGTGTGCCTGCGTGAAAGTGTTGGCATATGGGAACATATAATCAACAAGAAATTAATATTCGTAAGTACTTTCTGTAAATAAATCATTGTTCCTTGAGACCATTTCAATATTGAAAGAGAAATTAATAATATAAGAAAAGTCANTGTTCAGCAACTCAGACAGCTATGATTAAATAGTTTGATGGAATAGATCTTGTAAAAACATTAATTAACTATCGGCGGTTTTTGATGGACCTACATGTGAGAAGCCGTGATTATGAATCATAAAGCGTGTCCTAAATTATTTGTTGACACACTGTATCAACTTACCAATGGCTGCACACAATATGACAGAAATATCAGCTTTTTTAATTATATGAGCCTTGCTCTGGGAAAACATGGCTTAATGCATGTGAGTGAAGTGTCGTCACAGATAAGCCTGTGAAGTCCGCCTTAAACAATGTAAAATCCAGCCAAGGAAGGCTGGATTTTCGTTCAGAAGAGACTTCCTTTGCAAACAAAGCGGAAGGTGTCTGCGACGACACTTTACGCACATGCATTAAGCCAAGTTTTCCAGAGCGAGGCTCATACACCTTACACGTAACACACTTGACACTTACGTGTTTATAGTCGCTGTATATGATGTAGTTGGTCCTCTCCCCAGTGGCCGGATCCACCAGCTTGCGACCGATCTGACGTGTCTGCTGGCGCGTGTAGTCATACGTCAGTTGGATCACGTCCTATAAATGATGGGGCGGTGCTTTTTACGAAGAAATAAGTTATTTGTATGAGGATCGCTCTGGGAAAACGGAGCTTAGTATATGTGCGTAAAGTGTTATCCCACATTAGCCTGTGTAGTTTGAACGTGCTAATCAGGGACTACACTTTCCGCCTAAACTGGAATTCCGCTAGGAAGAGACTTCCTTAAAATGAAAAATACCATAAAAGCGTAAAGTGCCGTCCGTAATTAACCTGTATGGACTGCACAGGCTAACATGGTACGAAAGTTAACGCACATGTATTAAGTCCCGTTTTCCCAATGCGCGGCTTATATACATTGACTTTATTTATAAACCAAATTGTTCTTCCAATCTTCGACCCTTCGTGTAATTCTGAGGCGCTGCCATAAGCTTACACTCCAAAACTATTGCATGGATGCCTCTTTTCCATTACAGATCCCATAAGGCATAATAATTCAGCCTCAACTACAGTTCACAATTTGCTGAACGATTTATTAAAAACACATAATAAGTTTAATATCAAATGTGTACCGATATCTACTCAATCTAAATAAATCGTAATTATTCACCTATAAATTTGCAGTGTCATTTGCTGAAGACACATTTAGTATGTAGTGCTCAAGTGGTGTCGGAAAATGCATTGCACTTTGTTTGTTATGCAATGTCGCGGATATCCAGCAATGCAATGACATATCTGGAAATGTGACGTCGAACACAATTAGACCTCATATCTTTACTCATTTTGTAAAAACTGTACACTTATATTATTTTAATACCGAGGAAATTGAAGAGCACTCTAAATAGACCTCCACCAGCTTACTTAACACCCGAATATATAATGATCGACTAGACCTCCACCAGCTTACTTAACACCCGAATATATAATGATCGACTAGACCTCCACCAGCTTACTTAACACCCGAATATATAATGATCGACTAGACCTCCACCAGCTTACTTAACACCCGAATATATAATGATCGACTAGACCTCCACCAGCTTACTTAACACCCGAATATATAATGATCGACTAGACCTCCACCAGCTTACTTAACACCCGAATATATAATGATCGACTAGACCTCCACCAGCTTACTTAACACCCGAATATATAATGATCGACTAGACCTCCACCAGCTTACTTAACACCCGAATATATAATGATCGACTAGACCTCCACCAGCTTACTTAACACCCGAATATATAATGATCGACTAGACCTCCACCAGCTTACTTAACACCCGAATATATAATGATCGACTAGACCTCCACCAGCTTACTTAACACCCGAATATATAATGATCGACTAGACCTCCACCAGCTTACTTAACACCCGAATATATAATGATCGACTAGACCTCCACCAGCTTACTTAACACCCGAATATATAATGATCGACTAGACCTCCACCAGCTTACTTAACACCCGAATATATAATGATCGACTAGACCTCCACCAGCTTACTTAACACCCGAATATATAATGATCGACTAGACCTCCACCAGCTTACTTAACACCCGAATATATAATGATCGACTAGACCTCCACCAGCTTACTTAACACCCGAATATATAATGATCGACTAGACCTCCACCAGCTTACTTAACACCCGAATATATAATGATCGACTAGAGACAGTGTTGATATTTCAATAAAATATATCCTTGATCTAATCCGAATAGCAAAA
>VMBQ01004957.1:29474-73866 GCA_007657795.1 Dreissena rostriformis
TTTGAGTGATTTTACCCAAAAAATCATAGATATGCACGGCTGTGACACTGAAGAAATGGATACCATATGCAATTGTATATATGCGAACAATATTTGATTAGTACAATGATCACATGTCTTATAAATCTAATTAAATCAAATTATTCCAGAAATCAGCAGTTTTGTGTGTGATTTTATTCATTTCCCCCCAAAATCACTAATAGATGGTGATCATAAAAAAGTCGTTGTTGGAATGAAACAAGGAGACCCTATGTGTGTTTTTAAAACACTAATTAGACAAATATGTTGAAAATTGTTAACTTGGTAAAATGAATTCGCAGAACTAAAAATGGAAAAATGGGCAAAGTCGGCTAAAAAAATGAGAAATTTGGTGGTTTTTAACCTTTTTTTTTAAAATAAATACCTGGAAAATCAAAACAAAATCACTGAATTATCCGAAAGGTTTCTGATACCTATTTTAAAACCCCAAAACGGAAACCCTGGGTTAATTCGCATGACTGAAAGGTGTATTTATTTAATTATTCCAGAAATCAGCAGAAAAAACGTTCGATTTTGAGTGATTTTACCCAAAAAAGCATAGATATGCACGGCTGAGACACTTAAGAAATGGGTTTTCTGGAAGGATATAAAAAAACCTTTTCAAATATACAAAAAAAATCTTGGCCTCAAAACTTGCAATAAACACCCATGGGCTCTCGGACTAATTAGTTATCATCTTTCTAGAGTCATTTAGCGCACCTGTGATGCAGGGAGGTTTCAGGGGCTGATTCAGGGATTCCCGGATGCATACTCCGCCCTTGACGGTTAACGTATGGTGCTGAAAGTATATTTTACTATCTTAATAGATTTACATTATTAGGTCAAGCTGTAACCACGCTAAATAGAAATGTATAATATGCAGCAATTGAAACTGGAATTGATGACAACGTAAATTATAAAAAAAAANAAAAAAAAAAAAAAAAAAAAAAAAAAAAAAACATTCTTAACAATACATGTTATCGTTAAATCATCAAACGTGTCAAGGGATCTGTTACACTAATCTGTCATAATCAACTTGGATTAGGGAAGTTGGTTAATGATAATGATGGTTATATCAAATGTATACTGTAAGTTGGAAGTGAACACATTTTTCAATTTTTAAGTCACGACGCTAACAAATTATTAACTTTAACACAAAGTATATTTTGGTTATGTGATTACTCTGTAAAAAGGCAAATCAGAATTACTGTATTGGGAATGTTTTACCAAATATTGGAGTTGAGGACAACTGCATATCACACATCGAGGACATAAGGAAATTTGTAAGTTGTATGACTTTTATTTAATCCAGAAACCGAAGTGGAAATAAGTGTTTTTCAAACGCTTGTTTGTGTCATCCTTGATATAAAATGATTGGTGTCATGGCTTCACTTATGCATTTGTTAATTCATGCATGTTTCTTTCTTACTTAAGTTCATGTGTGTGTTATACTTGTTTTGCCATGAATACTGACATTGTATATTGAAATATATCAAACAGTTCGAAAAGCTCTGTATTAGCATCTTAATAAAAAGGTGGAGATCTTCAAAATTTGCAATTTTGAAACATAATTGTATGGTTATAACACGTTTATTTTGTGTGTACTGGTGAGTACAAAGTAAAAACAGTTCGAAACGCTCGATACTTAACTGTTATAGCATCTTAATAAACAAGGTACAAATCTAAAACTTTTTTTATTTGCATGTTTTTTTAACGCTTTTATTGTGTGTGAAGTGATGAGAACAATTTGAGAACAGTTCGATAAGATCGACACTTTGCTTTTTTAGCATCTTTATGAAAAAGGTGCAGATTTGCACCTTTTTTTAATTTGAATGTTTTTGACGGTAAAAAACGCGTTTATTTTGTGTGTAGCGATGAGAACACAGTACGAAAAATTCGAAAAGCTCTATAATTTGCAGTTTTAGCATCTTAAAAATATGTGCAGATCTTAGTTTTATTTGCATGTTTTTGACGATAAAAACGCGTTTATTTTGTGTGTAGCGATGAGTTGAACGTAAGAGTTCCAAAAACTTGATACTTTGCTATTTGAGCATCGTTATAACAAAATTGCAAATTTGACAAATTTGAACTTTGCACCGTTTTTGGATAACAACACGTTTATGTGGTAAGTTTTCGCATCTAAATAAACGTTGTTTTTTTTTGTCAAAAACAAGCAAACTTCAAATTTTACAAGTTTGCAATTTTGAAACTTAATTTTATTTGGATGTCTGGGTGGGTAACAATACGTTTATTTTGTGTGAAGCGGGGAGAACAATGAAAGAACAAATCGAAAAGCTCTATACTTTGCTGTTTTAGCATCTTCATAAAAAGGTACATTTTTGCATCTTTTCTTATTTGCATGTTTTTTTACGGTAAAAAACGCGTTAATTCTGTGTGTACTGGTGAGTACAACGTAAAAACAGTTCGAAACGCTCGATACTTAACTGTTTGAGCATCTTAATAAAAAAGGTACAGATCTACACCTTTTCTCATTTGCATGTTTTTTTTTTTAAGTAAAACGCTTTTATTTTGTGTAAAGTGATGAGTACAATGTAAGAACAGTTCGATAAGATCGACACTTTGCTCTTTTAGCATCTTTATAAAAAAAGTGCAGATCTTTTTTTTATTTGAATGTTTTTAACGGTACTTTTTAACCGCGTTTATTGTGTGTGTAGCGATGGGAACACAGTACGAACAATTCGAACAGGTCTATACTTTGCTGTTTTAGCATCTAAAAAAAGGTGCAGACCTGCATCTATTTTAATTTGCATGTTTTCGACGATTTAAACGCGTTTATTTTGTGTGAAGCGATGAGTTAAACGTAAGAAAAGTTCCAAAAGCTTGATACTTTGCTATTTAAGCATCTTAATAACAAAATTGCAAATTTGAAAAATTTGAACTTTGCACCGTTTTTGTGGATAACAACACGTTTATTTGTTAAATTTTCGCATCTAAATAAACGTTTTTTTTACCATCAAAAACATGCAAACTTCAATAATACAAATTTGCAATTTTGAAACTTGATTTTATTTGGATGTCTGGTTGGGTCACAACACGTTTATTTTGTGTGAAGCGGTGAAAACAACGTAAGAACAGTTCTAAAAGCTCTTTACTTTACTAGATTAGCATCTTAATAAAAAAAAAAGATTAAAACGATTATTGTGTTAGTTTTCGCATGTAAATAAACATTTAAAAGAAAAGAAGAAAAAAACAAGCGAACTTCAAATTTTACATTTTTTTTTTCTTAATTTGCATGTCTGGGTGGGAAAGAACAAATTTATTTTGTGTGTTCCGATGAGCAAAACGTAAGAACAGTTCGAAAAACTCGATACTTTGCTGTTTCAGCATCGTAATTAGAAAATTGCAAAATTTTAAAATTTGAACTTTGCACGTTTTTGACGGTAAAAATTCGTTTTAGTTTTCTCATCTTAATGAACATAAAAACAGTCGAAGTTCAAATTTTACAATTGTGTAATTATTTACAAGATACAAGATATATACGTTTACAAGATCGATTCGTTTGTTCTGTTTCATACGATGAAACATACAAAACTGTTTATAAGAAAAAGCATAAAAACACATAATCATGAAAAGGTTCGTTACATTGTTCAATCCTTGGACAAAAACACGAACAACTCAATACCGCTAACTTACGGTATAATATTCCTTTATTTATATATAGTGCATGTATACATATCACTGCCGATGCACACAAACGAGCCTTTGGTGTCTAGTAAAAGCCGAAGGGTCCTCCGCCGAAGGGTCCTCCGCCGAAGGGTCCTCCGAAGAACGGTCCGCCGTAACCGTAACCAGGGTAACCAAAACCAAATGGAGAATATCCAGGGTAACCTAAATATTAAATACATGTATTAAAAAAAAAAAATTGAAGGTTTGTGACACTGAGCAAGAATTTCGTCAATATTATCTATAAATCTTAGAAACTGGTTTCAGTACTTTAAAGTTGTTTAATATTTTAATTTAACTAATTTTAATTAAATCGAATGTATGTGATTTTGAAAAAACGACCTTCTTCATACAAATATAAACGTGACAGAAACACACAACGCATTGAAAACTTTTATTATTTTAAATTTAGATGTACACGTAATAGTGACGTTCATTTTATCATTCTTCTAACAATTACTGAATTCTTAGTATAACGTTAAGAGCTGAAAGTGAATGTTTAACTGACCGCCGTATCCGTATCCTCCTCCTCCTCCGATCAGGGATCCCAGTAAAAAGCCTCCGACAAGGCCGCCCCCAAAGCCTCCGCGTCCGCGTCTGAATCTCTGGGCGTCCAGGCCGCCAATAGCAGCGAACAGCACGGCGCCCATCAACAGCAACGTTATTTTCTCATTAGCCATTGTATTCCGTGTTGTGCAATATCGGCTTCTCTAAAAGTGGAATGTTTATATGAATATATATTTTACATGCATTTGTGAGAAAATTTCCTGCAGCACCTGGATCATTTGTTTTATAAACTTTAAAATGTAATATATTTACTTACAAATTATGTATCTTCAGTTTGAACAAGTTATTAATTTAGTACAGACTACATAAGTACTGTTGATCGACTCATTATTACAATATTTGTAAAAAAAAAATGTACATACTTCAAAAGTCTTACCTATTTTTGCTATGAGCGTCTGAGTTAAGACCAACGCGTGTGTTCGGTATATAGGAGGTGAGCCACCATTTATAGGCACGGTCACGATAGGCGAGCACTTAACGTCGCGATCCATCACGCAAGTAATGACTTCGTCCGCCTCGTGGTGAAGTTTCTCGTCGCCCGATTGATACACTCGATAAAAAGTAATTGACTTTACCAAAACTGAAATGACAAAGTGTTATAAGTATTTATTGTCAACTCAAACTATCCATCGTCTCTACACCATTAAGTTTTGGAAAAGTATTAGTTGAGCAAAACAACACTTGAATTGTAATGATAAGTGACTGGCAATACATATTAAACAAATGACAGAAAACAACACATTGATGGATGTTGGACCTAACAAAACAGGATTTTCTTTCGAAAAAACAACAAAATTAAGTGTCAGTAAATCTAGCTTTGTTGCATTCCTTTTTAAAATGTATCTAGTGAGACTCGTATGTGGATTATTGTTGTTTCAATGTTTAATTGAATTATCTGCACACTTCCCAGGGCAAAGAAAAGTCATGTTGGAGCTAATTTTACAAAGAATGCCAAACTTTTCCTGGTTTACAAGGCTATAGTTTGTACTGCACGAGCTCTGGATGACAAGCCTCATTTTTCCAGTTGCGTGCCGCTGTGCCACCCATCCCACGTCATGTCAATAGGCATAGGTCTGACTGGTTCCTTTACTTTGATTGTCCGGTTGGCGCAGTGGTTGGCACATCTCACCTAGGCGACCCGGGTTCAATCCCCGTTCCCGGAAGCATGTGGGTTTGGTTAGTGGTCACCATACCGGACAGGCGGGTTTGTGTCCGGGTACTTTGGCTTCCACCCACAACACAAGACCACAACAAAATTAAAAACATATTTGATTTAAAAAATGGCTGAAAATTGCAGCTCTAATTCAAAATTCGTCCCAACTTTGGAAAGTCAAATAGCTAGTTAGGAAGGAGTGCTAGGTTATAGCGGAGGGACCTCAGGATTGTATTTCTTTATACATATACTAGATATACTAATAGTTCGATTGTATACCAATTTGGTATTTAAATGTTTTACTTATTATTTGGCATGACAACTCGTTTTCAAAGTCAATATTGATTTTGAACGAAAGTCATGGTTTTCGATAATATTTTTATACAAATCATATTTGTCACCCACCTGTGAAGAACATGATATCAGTTGTCACAAGAGTTAAAATATGAATATCCAGAAAGGTGTGTGTCTGATTTTCTAGCATTATTATAGACCTAATCATCATCACCATTATCATCATAGTACAATGAAAAACTAAGTATAATTTTAGAACATTGTGATAGAAAATAAAAGAAAGGTTAAGAATATATCAATCTTGTATTAAAGTGTCTAATCATTCATAGCCTAAACATTGAAACATTCAGATAATATGGTATCAGCGTCAAACGTTGTATAACGTTATTTTTGTTTCTTAGTTAACTTATACAAGGACTTCAGTTTAAAGCCATCAGACCTTTAACTTTTCGTTAGGATTACTTACATTTTCAAAACCTACACGAATAAGTCCGACTTGTTCACAGATTTTTGTATTTTCAACATTTTCATCAATTGTATTTACTCACAAAGCTGTTATATTTGTGAAACAATCCTAATTTAAAGAAAACAAAGATTCATAAAACAAGTTTGCCTTCGGTGGGATTCGAAACCAGGATTTCTGTTGACAGTGATACAGATCAGCACCTACATGTATATAAGTATCTGACGACAGTGATACAGATCAGCACCTACGTGTATATAAGTATCTGATGACAGTGATACAGATCAGCACCTACATGTATACAAGTACATGACGACAGTGATAGAGATCAGCATCTACATGTATACACGCAACGGCTGACATTAATACAGATCAGCACCTACATGTATACAAGTACCTGACGACAGTGATACAGATCAGCATCTACATGTATACAAGTACATGACGACAGTGAGACAGATAAGCATCTACATGTTTACAAGTAAATGACGACAGTGATACAGATCAGCACCTACATGTATACAAGTATCTGACGTTAGTGATACAGATCAGCACCTTCATGTATATAAAAACCTGACGACAGTGATACATATCAGCACCTACATGTATACAAGTATCTGACGACAGTGATACAGATCAGCACCTTCATGTATATAAGTACCTGACGACAGTGATAGAGATCAGCACCTTCATGTATACAAGTACCTGACGACAGTTATTCAGATCAGCACCTACATGTATACAAGTACCTGAAGACAGTGGTAGAGATCAGCACCTACATGTATATAAGTACCTGACGCCAGTGATAGAGATCAGCATCTACATGTATATAAGTACCTGACGACAGTGATACAGAACCGCATCTACATGTATACAAGTACCTGACGACAGTGATAGAGAACCGCATCAACATGCATACAAGTACATAACGACAGTGATAGAGATCAGCACCTACATGTATATAAGTACCTGACGACAGTGGAACAGATCAGCACCTACATGTATATAAGTTTCTGACGACAGTGATACAGATCAGCACCTACATGTATACAAGAACCTGACGACAGTGATACAGATCAGCACCTACATGTATATAAGTACCTGACGACAGTGATACAGATCAGCACCTNATTTGTTGTTATACATTTAAAATAACTTCAAGAAATGTATAATATGTATTTGAATACTTTTAAATATTTTTCATATGAAACTCTAATTTCATTCTCATAAATTCAACTTAACTCTCGCGTATACAAATTTCAAATAATTATATAATTGTACGGTATACTATTGATCCTGTTAAAATGTTACATATTTGTGTTGTGTCACTATGCTCTGTAGTTAAGATATTTAATATTAAATATTAAAGATGTTAAATATTTATCAATGTATATAAGCTTTCGGCCTTGGTGACTAAGTTCATTTTAGCCTCGTTCCAGGAAAACTGGACTTAATGCATGTGCGTAAAGTGTCGTCCCAGATTAGCCTGTGCAGTTCGCACAGGCTAATCAGGGACGACACTTTCCGCCTTTACTGGATTCTATTTTAGAAGAGACTTCCTACAGCAAAAATCAATAAAAGCGGAAAGTGTCGTCCCTGACTAGCATGTGCGGACTGCACAGGCTAATCTGTGACAACGCTTTCCACACATGCATTAAGCCCAGTTTTGTCAGAGCGCGGCTAATTTATACTTAGATTGCGTACGTTTACCATGAAGCGGTTGAAACATTTATTTTGTTGTAAATACAATAATGTTTGCATTTTGGGATTTAAATGTAAGTAATTTTTGCATAAGTGAATACAATTAATTACATCAAACATAATTAAATACCTCCATAACTGAACATTACTATACATATGTGTTTTTAATGTCACGATCGGAATGAAACGTTTATAATAAACAATACTTGTTTTTGTTCAGCCTACATAAGCCCGAAGCTCTATCAATATCAACACAAGTCGGTTCGAACGTAATTTCCAGCGTGTCACACGTCTGTCTGTCAAAAGCCTTATAGTAATTTATCGTTCAAATGTAAAGGACACTGTATAAAGCTGTTAATGTTCAAGTCGTTTTCTTCAAATAAAAAACATTAAAGATCATAGCAAATTAATCATAGCACATCTGATTAATCTAAGCTTTTTTATAATTTTATTTGTTTGCGCGTTCTAAAATTATTTTGTAATCGTGAAGTGCTGGGCTCGATTACAACACACGTTTTAATTTTAAATCTCCTAACATTTAACTTTCTAATCAGACACAAACCCGCCAATGTATTATAATTTATGTTTAGAACCTTAACAATCATATAGCCGGGGTATTTTCTTACAGGGCATTCATATTTGGATTATGTTGCAAAAGATAAGATTTGTAAAGATATTTTACTTTTTTTCTATATATCCTATATTTCTTAGATATAGCTTGTTCATTACCATACATTGCCTGTTGCTGCTAAAAACGGGGAAAAATCTTAAGATATAGACATCTTTATCAATATTAACTTGATAAAATGAATATACATGTTTATTGTTTAATTTTGATGATTCTTTTCTTGTTTTTGTATTTGAAAGCAATAACAAAAATCATAAATGAACTTGTTTTTTATGAATGATCTGAATTAAAACCGGATTACTTTTTTTCATGGTGTATAAGCGTTAAAAAAAATTCTGACAGTTTATACCCAATTCCTTTATTACATAAAGCGTTTTTACTACCAAAATATCTTCGATTTGTTACTTATGAAAAAAAAAATGTTTGAGAAGATATGGAAGAACCTTCAAAACATGTTAGATACATAAGTGGGAAAAAAAAGAAACTGGTAACACAACTTTTTAAACGTAAAATATTTACTGTTTACACCATTGAATAACCAACAATGAACAATCTGAATACCAGATGTTAAAGACATAATCTTATGTCCAGCGGATGGCTGTTTGGTTTGAACTTCATTAAATATGTGAAAATGATGGACTTAATAAACTCATATCGTCGTCTGCTAGAACACAGGACGCGCCAATCTCCACTTAGATTTGTCGTTCCATTCTCTCACATACAATCTCTCGTGTATAAAAATTCCAAATAATTATATAATTGTACGGTATACTACTGACCCTGTTAAAATTTTACATATTTGTGTTGTGTCACTATGCTCTGTAGTTTAGATATTTAATATTAAATATTAAAGATGTTAAATATTTATCAATGTATATTAGCTTTCGGCCTTTGTGACTAGGATCATTTGAGCCTCGTTCCAGGAAAACTGGACTTAATGCAAGTGTGTAAAGTGTCGTCCCAGATTAGCCTGTGCAGTTCGCACAGGCTAATCAGGGACGACACTTTTCACCTTAACTTGATTCTATTAAGTATTTAAGAAGAGACTTCCTTTAAAAAAATCAATAAAAGCGGAAAGGGTCGTCCCTGACTAGCATGTGCGGACTGCACAGGCTAATCTGTGACAACGCTTTCCACACATGCATTAAGCCCAGTTTTGTCAGAGCGCGGCTTATTTATACTTAGATTGCGTACGTTTACTATGAAGCGGTTAAAACATTAATATTGTTGTAAATACTATAATGTTTACATTTGGGATTTAAAGGTAAGTTTTTTTCGCATTAGCGAATAAAATTATTTACAACAAACATAATTAAAAACCTCCATAATTGAAGATTACTATACATACATGTATGTCTTTATAACGTCACGATCGGAATGATAAAAAACAAAAAACAATACTTGTTTTTGTTTAGCCTACATAAGCCCGAAGCTCTATAAATATCAACAAAAGTAGGTTCGAAGGTAATTTCTAGCGTGTCACACGTCTGTCTGTCAATAGCCTTATACCAATGTACCGTTGCTATGTACAGAACAAAATCAAAGTGTGTATTTGTGTTGATGTTTTGTATTCAAATAAATAAGCAAAACNTATTATTTGTCAATCGTTTGTAGTTCTCTATAATTATTGTTGCTGCTTATGTTGATTTGACAACGATGTGTGTCGAAACTATCGTGGTTTCAGCATTTTATTTTCTTATTCTGCGTACAAATAATGTAAGTTGATAGTAGTCACAACGTCACGAAATATCATGGCTATGAAAATGGGGTTTAAAATGCAACGAATGAAGATACCAAAAAATATGAAGAAAGCAAATATATCACGTATAAAATTGATATCATTCATACATGAAGTAAAAGTGGTTATAATATGGATTAAGCAGTCTTCAAAGCGTTATCAAATTTAAAAGTAATAAAGTAATACACGCGACCGGTATATTGTTGTATTTTCTCTACAGTTTTCATTATACCATTGCGAATATTGCAACTAAAATCTATGTTCTTTTGTTTGTTTTTCTGATAAAAAATCGTTAATAATACAAATTAAATTATTTAATCAGAAAGTTTATTGTGTGTACTTACCGTTAATCTTTAAACTTTAAGTTAATTATTTCCAGCGGTTTCCAGCATTTTTCAATAATAATCTGTTCATACGACATGAATATAACGGGTCGCTTAAAATATATTTTCAAAATGTTATTAGTGTTTTCACAAATTTAACACACTCCTTATCTCGATCCGCAATGAAGACGCACAGACTCCCCGGTAGCTATCCGCATATCACACTGGAATCCAGTTACGGCTTGATGTCCGTATTGACTTTCAACATTGTTGCAATTTGTATCCGCAAGTCAATCCATATTAAACACAGACATAAATTATATATTGCACGGCAGTTACTCCAAAGCTACGCGTATCCAATCGCCAGCCTCCATTCAGCTAGGACTTATTTGATTACTCGACACAAGTACCGCCTTCATGAAAACTCGATTACAATTGGCGTTGCGTTATTCCTTGTATGGGTAATGTGAGTATTCTGGGCAAAATAGTCAATAGATTCAGGGGTTGGTCGAACTATTTTCAATAACATTTTGGTTTAAACGCTGAGAGCTATTTATAATTAAACGTTTTGCTAAACAAATGTTCAAATCAACGCTGGGATACATTTTCAATATTTTAACAAGCATTTGGTTTTATCGAACGCAGTTCTAATATAAATAATGTCAAACAAAAAAGAATTAAAACACATCAAGTTTCTGGTCGACTAAACTCCATACCTACAAAAGTATATTTCCTTTCATTAACTGGTTTATGCAATTTATAACATGAATGTGTGCCTCACCACCTTCACACCCATTTGTTCGATATTTCATTCAGCAAAATAGAATCGATCCTCGGGTAAAACGGACGTTTATCTAGGCGTGCTAGAGTACTTCGACGGGAGCTTATTTCTGTTTTGTCAAGGCGTGGTAAAGGGGCCATTGATGTTTGAACAGAGATCAAACGAGGGTGCTTGCTCGGAATAGGGTATTCAGATCAGCTTGTTAAGTTGTTTCCCGACCATCTGTCGGGGGCTTTTCAGATGGGGGAAGGGCATGTTCTACTCCTTTGACGGCCATTGTACATTTTTAGATATCACATATTTACACTTGCTCGTAAAGATATTTGTTTCTTTACGATGTCAATAAATGTTAATGTTGAAAACAATGTAGTTTACGCACATAGTATTGCTTTCATTTTGTTTCTGATTAAGTATTGAAGTGACATAATGTATACTCATTAGGACTACATTATTACTAAATGAGTATGCTTGGTCATTGGAATCCATTATTGCTACAGGGACGATCATGTTGAATATTATCTCCTATTCATTAACACAGCAAAAATTAGTATACCAGTAATTCCCATAAGAATTATTCCACTGTGCAATATTGAGAGAGTAAGTGTTTGTTTCGTTGAGGAGAGTTCTTTATATAAACAAATACTAAATATATAGAAGTCAGTGTTAACAATTATAAAAAAACATAAACAAGTACTAGAATTTTGTTTAAAAATGTAACTTTAAATAGCAACAAGAATGGCCTTATTGTATCGGCTTCCTTTTTACATGTTCGAATGACCCTTGTGAGCATAATCTGTTGAAATACTGCCAATAACAACGTGTACGTATACAGTAAGTAAGAAAGTAAGTAAATTGTTAATTAAAGTGACATGTGCAAGATAACAAAACATCTTATTAATATATATATATATACACATGTGTTTTGCACCCAACCCGATAGGCCTATAAGTCACCAAATCAGAATACTCAAATTATATACAATAGCACCACATACACTGATGCATGTGAATAATATATGTTTTAAGTAAACAACATTTAATGCGTTTTTGTATGTCTCTGATTCACCGATCATTTCGCAAGGTTAACCCGCTTTGTAGTCTTGTATTCAATGTACGGAGAGGTCCATAATTTAACGCCTAAAGCCAGAACAGGGCGTGTCCGATTACAGCGTTAATGGCGAGATCCCTCGCGCAATCACGTAATAGAGCATTCAGCTAATTGCTGATCACCACAAATGTTCTTCATTTTCGTCGTAATTCGTTGATGTACACCCGTAATCAACAGCGAAATCTCCGCTAATTATAATGGATCCCACAAGATGTGAATCAAAATAAGTGTCTCATAAACTACCCTGGAACATTGTCAGCAATGGAATAATTGAATCCAAAAGCTATTCGCGTGTGTTGCCATATGTTATGTATTCCATGGTAGCATTTTTGACAACCCGCTTGTAGTAAAACATTGACAGACCATAAAACGTCCAAGGATTAACGTATAACTACCTTCCACGTGTATCGAACAAACACGTCACCGCAACGTAAATGTCATTTAAATACAATTGCTGTGTCGAACTTCGTCTCAACATTACTCTTCCTTCAAACAGAATTCTTCACAAAAACAAACGTCCAAAAATGAAGCACTATTTCATTGTATTTTAAGCTGGTATTTTCCCGCATTACTTTTTATGCTGGCACTTTCTCCTATTGTATACTTATCTCATGCTTTATTTGAATGCCTTCTTTTCCTACATTTGTTTAATATTGATGAACGATAAAGCGGATGTTGATATCTCAAATATTATCTCAAGTATCTATAAGTCTTGAACGTTTATAACAAAATGCAAAAAGATAAATGTTTTCTTCAAATTTGAAGACAATTCTTATCGCTGTCACTATATTCACCTTTATTTTAATGATGAACAAGACATGTACTTTCAAAAATAAAACAATACTAATAAGTGTCGATATATCATAATCATAACTGACGCATAGTGTTGCAGCATAATTCTGTTTCGTGAAACGAAATTGCATTACTTACAAATTAGCCTCATAAACCGCGATATCCTTGGACTTGCATTTAAAATTACATTAGGAAGAAATAAAATGCATACAACAATATGGCAATCGCAAGATCGCATATGATGGATGGTCTAATGTACGCATGACAAACTTATTATTCTTAATCACATCGCCGCCCAATGTTTTAAGCTCTTCATCTCGTTTCTTGCAAGAAACAAAAGACGCACGCTGGTTCGGTGCCCTGAATGAAGACCATAGCTTGATATGAGCATATGGACATGGTCGCCTCTAATCTTGCTCATTTTCATAATCAGACAAGCTCGTGGTTCTGCGTACCCTATGTTACTGATGCCATTTAATCGCCTTTTGTCACCGACATGATTGCCGGAATATTTCCAATTATTAATGAAAACTAACTTTCCAGCACCGTCTGTCGGGGCAATTCGATGGCCATATCATAACGTATTTAGTTTCTATCAAATCGTCAGAGTAAAACCAGCGGAACTTATTTGTAACGGACCAATACTCGGGGATTTTTTTTTAGAAATTTGACCCCGTATAAGTTTCGGACCACTCCGGTAAATAACATCAGAGGCGGCTCTTATTTGATTCATATATTAAATCAGTATTCATTCTTTATTCGTGAATGGAAGATAAATGAATCTCACTGCGATTACTGTAATTAAAATATTGTTCAAGATAAAAGTGGTTTATAAGTCGAAGAAAAACTGTCGTACGATCTTGTCATTACATGAACGTCAAACGGTTTGATATCCCCATCATTTAGCTCTCGTAAAATGTGTTAGTGAACGTTTACACGACACACGTAGTGATATAAAGACACTTAATTGATTTATTTATAGGACAACGACGACTATTTTGCTGCTGCTGTTGTTGCTGCTGCTGCTGCTGATGATGATGATGATGTTGATGATGATGATAATGGGGATGATAGTTGAACGAAAAATCGGACAAGACATACGCCAATAGACGTGGTATAATCTCATGGAAGAGAGTATAGCTTTACGCATTGATGGGATTCGGGCGGTATTTTATAGCTACTTAATTGTCTGCGTTTTGTATTGTTAGGAATACTAAATCGGGTATCATTGAATTAGTGATTACAACAGGTTTAAAAGTGTCCTTTCAAATTAACCAGGCATCAGCTAATGATTATGTTGAGTTGCGACCATTAGCTCCATTGAAGGTTACATCTTCTCTCCCTAAAATAGAATGACAAACGATTTGCAAAATGACCATTTGTCGCATCAATAGCTCAATTAGTTTTATGTGACAACACATTCCACATTCTTCCCGAAGTAGTTTTTTTCCCAAAATAAACACGTATTTAATTTCATTACTTTCTTTCCCAATTCGAATGCCAGGTAGTCCGACAATGCATTTGGGCAAATCAAATCCGAAAACGATTATTTAATTACTCGTTTAATATAAAACTGGATCGCAATTTTAAAAAGAAATTGTATATAAATATTGCAGTGTTGCTGCCATTAGCCCTTTTTCTGATAAGGCGTACACAAGTTGTTTGTTCCCAGTAGACCGACGCTCCTAGTGTTTTGTGCCAATCCTAACATGTTTTCTTCCTTATTTTTTTTGCTCAGTGTTTTATTATTATATTATCATATATTTATGTCCTCATATATAGAAGCCTCACACACGATTTACAGACCCTCCTAGACAGATTGCTTGAATACACTTCCTATATCATGCTGTCAACAGTCTAAAATTAAGGTATTTTTTTAAATGCCATCTTGAAAGAGAACTTTTCTTAGGCTGCGATTGATCACCGAGAATAGTTCGATGCACGACATCGAAAGAAACTTAATATGTGAACACAAAATACTGATTTTATAGTAATGTTTATTTACTTGAACACATATGTTTTAGCTTCTGCGAACACAGAATACTGATTATATAGAGTGTTGATTAACTTGAAGATATATGTTTTTGCTTTTAAAGTGAAGAATAGCTCGTTTGTAATTGTTTACGTAGTAAATCGATATACGAAACGGCAGAATATGGCACCTTTATAATTTGGATTAATTATAACACGGTTCGTTACAAAAAATATTGTTAAAGTATTTGTGTTGCAAAATTTGTTGCGCAAACATTTCAGTTGCGTTTTTTTTTGTCAACCGTTCTTGATTATTGCTTCATTGTTGTTTATTTCGTTTTAAAATCTGTTTTATCGGAACAGAACATAAAGTTTATTTACGACTAAAATCATACGCACATGTTCGCCAACTACATGCTCACAAGAAGACAAACATTCATACACATGCAAAAGGGAAAAAGAACAGGCGAAGGTACTCTTATTGATGTTGTTCTTTTTGAAAAAGATGTTTACGCGTTAATACCTATCCAGTAAGTGACAGTTATATTTATCATGACGTGCGCATATTACTTGATTATAATTTAATTTAGACTACCACACACGCACATATATGCAGACCGGTGAACTATATGATAACATAGTATCGACATCCACAAGTTAATCTTTAAAACTTTTTGGTTCCGCAAAAAAGGGAAAATAGTGTAAACATGCAAGAATTGCTTTTGACACTAATTAACGGGCGGAACACATTTGGTTAGAAAAAGCTAGAAACAACAAAACGATTGTCACGCACATGCATATTTAGCTACGGTTGGCTGCATATGGAGCGAGAAATATAATCACTTTGTTCATTTGGAGAAACACGAGGCCAAGACATTATTGTTGTCTGTCAGGCAACATACTTAGTCAATTGACTAGCTGATGGTGACTGTAATTTGTCTTGACAATTTGTCAGGAATTTCGGTACTTCTATACCCCATGACATGTTCCTGTGTATTTATTGAGTGCGTGTGTTGAGAAGGAGGTTTGCTTCAGCGTACAACAGTAAAACACCGCCATAAGATTCAATTCCAAAATACATAAGATTAAGTCCCCAAATGTCTTTTCATTACAATTTAATATCGATAATTTGTTTATGTTTTATTTCGTCATGAAATGCTTTATATTTCTGTGTTATGCTTTCGATGGATTTTGCATGGTACGTACAACACTAACAAAATATGCCCTGAACGGATTCAACACAACAGTCGGTAAATATCTATCTTTTGCTGCGATCAAAAGATGTATAACAATAAAGAATTGACTGCACAGTGAGTCGGTATAGATAATTATGTAGGGTTAAAAATGGCAACGTATCGAAAGCCAAACTGTGAGACCACATTAATAGAACTAAAGACTGATTTCTTCAAGGTCATACTTTTATACTCTTAGTACATCAGTTTTAAATGCAGATAATATAGTATTGTTCTTAATTGACATATTTATTCTTACATATTCTTATAGCATATTGGTTACAAGGTATGAATCAGATAATACGTCATTATTTACATTATGTTTTATATATTTATATAAGTATTTGTATTTTACTAGTAACACATATTTACAGTAGATTTAATATTAACCCAGTTGTGTTGAATTGTAACTCCAAGACGTGCTTATTATGTCAGGTTACAATGCACAATCGCTTTCATTAGAATGTTTATATCGGACTCAGTTATTATCATACAATATGACAGATTTTGCGACCAAGTACCACAGACATAGCATCGTGTGTATTCATTGTTCGACCACGTGACTGCACGTGACAGCACGTGGCGGGGACATGTCTGCGTCCGCAAGGTCGTTGCAAATGAAATTGTGCGCCAATTAAAACCTATTCAATTTGTTTTGTTTATTTAATTTAGAACTACTTAATAAGAATGTGTACCAGATGCCACTGGAAGCAAATGTTTGCGTCCCTGTTTGTCGGATTGGAATGGTAAAGGATGCGTTTCGGTAAAAACATCAGAAAATCAGAAAGGATTGGTAGAAATTACAATTAAAACAATATTTATGAAGGCGCTTATTTAAAATAACGTGTACACAAATACTTGCCGAAAACAAACGATTTAACAAAGTAAATTAACATTAATACAAAGTGTGTTGAAAAATAAATTTATTTCAATAAACCAATGGTGCTTCGTTTTAATTTTGAAAAAAAAAGAGTATTTCATACAATTATAAAATACACTGTCTGAACACTATGCCATCTTTAAAGAACAAATTGTGCGATTCCATAGATTTATCATTTGACATAAAGCAGTGACGTCTAGCGCAAGTCCGATGCACGTGCGCTAACATGCGCGTGACTCATTCGCATAGTCGATTCTAATTGTCGACAATTCGGATAACATGTTGGAAATCTTACAATGTGTTTTATTGCACTTGGAATGGGTCTTGTCATCTGCTGACGCTGTAAATTAGAAATATGAATAACAATGTTTTCCGCAGCCGTTTGTCAACGTGTAGCATCACCCATTATGTGTCTAATGGTTTGCATAAACCTCTTATTCTTCATAAAACCTAAGGACTATGTCAGCCGTCAATTTCATTAAAAAAAAACTCCTTTTTTTACACTGACAGTGGCTTTAAAATAAATAAATCAATAATTTTTGTCTTCATTCTAATTTACTGTGTGAATGGAACCCATCAATGGAGAACTTGCAACCACCTTGTCAATTGTAGATTAATTATGACATGTAATTAAAAAGCCACGAGAAATGAGTAAAACTTAATTATTTATCTTACATAGAGTTCAAAGTACTGAATAAGGTTATAAACAAACGTTGGGCCGATGAGGCAACTATCATAGAAGAATAAGTAACACTAACTTAATTTATATTAAACAAATGGCATTAAATCAAGGTCCATAAATTTTATTTACGTGTTTGTACGATTATACAATCAATTTTGTCCAGTCAAGAAAGAGACACATTTCTCTGTTTTGTGCTGGAATACTTCTACCAGTGTGCTTTGATGCGACCATGGACATCGTATTGCCTCACTTAGCTGACCAAGCATCGTAATTGAAACGTCTAAACTGGCATGTATGTTAGTGACATATTGCGGCGATGTTTGGTGTTGCGCATACAAAGCGATAAATGGTGCAAATAATTCGCGGACAGTCTGTTAAAACACGCTTGCAAGATGGAAATCAGTCGTTACGGTATTCGCCAGAGACGTTCCTTGTAGGGACTGTAATTCGTATTCTAAATTGGACACGTATATGCGAAGCATCTGGATACCGCATGCAGTTATTGTTTTATGTTGTTGACAATCATTGATATGTTGTTCTTAGAGCTAATAATTTATTGATTTCCACATAGTTTTAAGCATTTCTCCAATAGTTTCAGTTTGTATGCCAATGTTATCAATTGACTATGAAAACAAACAATATTAGTGTGAAATACCGTTCATGTATTTTGCCAGTGTTGTATTATATTTTATCACATGCTATACCTTGCTTTCAATGTAATACAGACATTACATATTTATTTATATTACACATGTGTAATACAACATTTTTAAGCGTTTTCATTGGCTACATAATCAATAACTAACCAATCGCATGGCTTTATTTTGGTGAAATGACGTCGTCAACATGAAATGACGTCACGATAGTAAAGAACTTTTAGATCTATCAGCATGTGTTTGGTCAATTAAGATGTATTTTATTTAGTTTAAAAGCATGTGATAAAAAAGATCTGACACTCGTTGTCATATCATACCATATTTTTATTAAACTCGTCCAGGAAATTCGTTAGTAAGCTCGCCCCAGGCCGAAAATTCCTGAACTCGTTTAATAAAATATGGTATGATATGACAACTCATGTCAGATCCTATATACACGAAATATGCTGCATATAACAGCTACAGTGAGTGGATATAAAATAACAGTGAAATAAGCCAAACTTTTCCTTATTGACAGCCCAAATACCGTTTCAATTCACTGCACGTTGCATTTATTACACCCGATCTTATTATTCGGTTGTAAATGCAACCATTTGAAACGCAGCGTGGACGTTTGTATCAATCAACAGTTTGTAATTGAACAATTGCATTGAAGCAAAACTAATATCTTGCACATCTTTATCTGCATGTTCTCGCCAGCCGACGCACGGGCGACGTGAAATTTAAGATCAATCCGACATTGACTGATTTGAAACACATTTATTTTCCGCATCAGACTTGTTTTCCAAGATCACTGTAAAAGTCAGACGACTTTTTAACCTATATATTTTGGGTCTGCGACTGCAAATAACACAAGCGCACACACTCTTAACTACTCTTAAGTATAACTATCTGAATGAACGTGTATTTTTTAACGGTAAGAATTGTAGACAAAGCTTTTTCAGTAAATGCACAGACGAATGTGAACATCGAGAAAGGTGTCATCAATTTGCTGTAACAGTGAATAGTGATGTAGTTTTCTGATTGAAAAAATGGCAAAATACAATAAGTTTTTATTTCGAAAAAACATATTAAGCCATTCGATACAAGAACTAGACGCCTTGTTGCTGAGTACACAGAAATGCCAGATTCAATTTCAGAGCTTAATTCATGATATTCATAGTGAAATCGCGTGTCTAGATGACATTCTGTTATTCCATTATTACACAATATTTCGGATCTGTTAATTAATTCGGCAACGGTGTTTGGAGCATTGCTTGCGAGTAGACGGGCGCGACTGGAAGGAAATCTAAGTGTGACTCTGAGCGTTTAAATACCGAATATTAAACGCGAACTGAATAGGGGCATTGACATAGTCTCCTAAGAAAATAGGTTAGGGACATTTTAGGCTGTCACGGACTGTTTCTGGCAATTCACAAATACACTTATTACCAGTTTGCATTTTCGCGGAGGAATTTAAGATTGACGTTACCATACAGTTTAGGTATCATTGCTGCCCGCAAGGCAATATTTATAAGTATTGATTTTGGATACTAGTCACATGGTTGGTCCGGCTGATACAATCTGCTCGTTAAACACTATAGAATTTGACACAAAACTTGGATTCTACGTGTTCATGTGTTTGATATTTCGTTATTGTCAGGTTAAAACAATGTTCTCTATATTGTTTCACATATGATTTTAAATACGAGAATACAATTTCGCCGCCCGGGATGCGAACCAGAGTCGCAAAAAGGGAATCTTCCGGCGCGCTTGTTTAATTTCGTCTATAATCGTTGTTGTTGTTTTTTAGATTAGAGTAAGCTTATTCATGTATGTGTTGTTTTAATTTGAGGATCGTTTTGCAGTTTTGGTCGAATTATTTATTAAATATGTACAACGTTTTAGTCAATATAATGCCGTTTTTTTTTTTTTTTTTCTTCTATTGTTTGCTGGCAAAGCGGAAGGCAATTTGTCAAATACTTCGGTCACGCCAACGTATGCGTGAAAGATATCCATAACGTAATGGACAATTCTTAAAGGCGTTGAAAAACGTCTGTGGCCATTACGTATGGCACTAATCTCTGTTACAGCCTCTATACCTGAAACAAACTTGTCCAATTTCTCATGGATTTATGCATAACTGTAGATGAAGTTCATGAATTTAAATATCGAAAACGAATATTTATTTTCAATGATTTTTATTTAGTGATTAACGTGTTAAGTAGTAACTCTTGGTAGGGTAATTCTTGATATGGTATTTGCATTGTTCAAGTACTGAAAAGCAATGTCTCTATGGGCCGCGTCGCATGATCTCATGAACGCAACCAAACTTGATTTCCATCCGTAAATAGTATTACACCTAAAGAACGTAAATCTACATTAAATCCGTAATTGTTATATTGCAATTACAAAAACAGAGTAAATATCCAGCCGAAGAGATATATTATTATCAGTTGATAAGAGGTTCTTTATTTATGGAAAGTGTCAAAATGCCCAACAATTGTACGCGTTGCGAACGAACAACAATAACAAAATAGAACAAAAATTGGGGTCTCTGCATATGAACTGTCCTTGCAAAGCTTTGGTGTTTGTTGGTAGCCCCAAACTTTATACCAATAACTGGTTACAGATTTGTTCGCATTTGAGTGTAAATTAGAAACACAGTATTGAATTATATATTTTTGTAAATAAAAAGCTAAGCATGTTTATCCTCAAATATGTAGCATGTCGATTACCTTTAGGCCGGTCAAAACGGATTTGACATTACCGATTCCCAAATATAATTGAGCCGCGCTAGAATAAAACTGGGCTTAATGAATGTGCGTACATTGTCGTCCCAGATTAGCCTGTGCAGTCCGCACAGGATAATCAAGAACGACAATTTCCGCTTGAATGGCATTTTCGTTTAAACGAAGTATTTTATAAATGAAGATCCAGTCTAGACGGAAAGTGTCGTCCCTGATAAGCCTTGCAGACACATGCATTAAGCCTAGTTTTTTCCAGAACGCGGCTCATATAATTCAATCCGGAAACCAGAGAAATTTAATGTGCTTTACGCCTTTCTAGAACCATGAGGTTGTCGCGATGTTGGAGTCGTAATTGTATGCATTAAAAAACGTCGAGTGTTTAATGTTTTCCTTCGTTATATGGTAGTCGTCTTCCTCTGAGTTTATTCAATTATCCATATTCACTCAATAAATCTAAAAATCTCTGCAAATGTTAATAATCATAAACGATATGAGTTAAAGCCGAGATCGTGCTTTATTTGTCGTCGCAGATGAAAACTGCCCAATAACATGTTATAAATAAACGGCGATGGGTTCATAACTCGTGAAATATTTCTGATTTTTGCGGTTATATCTGTCAGCTGGCATTGTTTGCTGCAATAATAACCAGACGGGCGATAAAGGGGATTTAAATAGCAGTCACTTCTCGTCAGTCTTAATGTTCCTGTCTGTGTGTTTTGCACAATGAACACAACCGTTTGCTCGAAGAATACAATGTAACTGGAAATTGCTAACAAGATTGGACGAATCTTTTTCTTAATTAAAATACGCGTCGATATACGAATACGTTAATTTTACAAGGACATTTCACGCTCGATTTACACGTACATTTAATTAAGATCTTTATTGTTGGAAATTTAATTTGCTAAGCTGTAAGGCATTAATTTATCCTTCGTGACAACACACATGGCGTGTTTTATGGCATATTTTCAGTAAGTACTGCAAATGTACGATACGCAATAAAAATATTTTTACTAATTAAATGAATTCGTAGTAAGTGCTCTGAGTTTTGCTTGCTTGATGAGAAATGTCATAGTATTTTAAAACTAGGCCTACTAGAATGTCATAGTATGGAAAAACCAGGCCTATTAGAAATGTCCAAGTATGTTAAAACTAGGCCTACTAGAACTGTCATAGTATGGTTAAACTAGAGTTACTCGATTGTAATAGTATTGTAAAACTAGGCCTACTAGAATGGCATAGAATGTTAAAACAAGGCATACTAGAATGTCATAGTATGGTAAAACTAGGCATACTTGAAATGTCATATTATGTTTAAATTAGGCCTACTATAATTGTCATGGTATGGTAAAACTAGACGTACTAGAACTGTCATAGTATGGTTGTTGTGAAATTTCCCCGATAATGGGAATTTCCGTATTTTACTATTTCTCCGAGAAGTGTCCCCGATAATGGGAATTTCTGTATTTTACTATTTTCCCCGATGGTGGGAACAATATAAACGCAAAAAACCCGCTTTTGGTATGACAATTTATTATCGATCTCAAATATATATATCCAATCCTTGTTCTCAACTCGTAAACACTCTTGCTAACGACGTCACGTCCATAACGTTACGTCACAAATCGACGTCACGTCATGGAACCAATCCGCTGGTACCAATACAACGTTCAAATCTAATGTCCAATGGTTAAACTAGTCATATTAGAAATGTCATAGTATGTTAAAACTAGGACTACTAGAACTGTCACAGTAGGCTAAATCTAGGCCTATTAGAAATGTTATAGTATGTTAAAAGTAGGCCTATTATAATGTCATAGTATGCTAGAACATCGCCTACTAGAAATGTCATAGTAAGCTAGAACATCGCCTACTAGAAATGTCATAGTATGCTAGAACATCGCCTACTAAAAATGTCATAGTATGTTAGAACATCACTTACTAGATCTATCATAGTATGCTAGAACATTGCCTACTAGAAATGTCATAGTATGCTAGAACATCGCCTACTAGAAATGTCAAAGAATGCTAGAACATCGCCTACTAGAAATGTCATTGTATGCTAGAACATTGCCTACTAGAAATGTCATAGTATGCTAAAACATCGCCAACTAGAAATGTCATAGTATGCTAGAACATCGCCTGCTAGAAATGTCATAGAATGTTAGAACATCGCCTACTAGATCTATCATAGTATGGTTAAACTAGTCCTACTAAAAGCTCGGGCTTTAACAATCGATTCCAATTGGTTTCAAATTTTTTTTGTAGAAAAGACTCCGATAATTGATCACTAAAGACAGTTGTCGAGTGGGTTTCAACTGCTTCATTTTAATTTCAATTAGACACGCACTTTAATAAAAAAAATATGTATTACTAACGGTAGGCGTCGGTTCACATTTGGCGTCTAAAATCAACGTTTTGATATGTAAGGTTTTTAAAATTATCCCGACGATGATCATTGTTTGTACTGGATAGTCCGGATTTATATCTTAAACTCGAGTGCTGAATTTACTGGAAATGACATTTGGTATTAAAACAGATAAAAAGAAAGACTTATTTGAATGTCTTTGAGTGGTGCAAGGAAATACCTCTTAACTGTGGACTTGAATTGGTGTTAAGAATATGTATTTGTTATACGAGGGGTATATATGCATACTTTACAAGAACTGTTTATGGCATTTTTTTCGATAAACAATACACTGACTTTTGTATATGATGAAGTTGCATAAAGAACAACCAATATTCTATATAATCATGTTGCATGTAAAACAATTTCAACGCTATATTTTCTTGACAATTGTTTTCTTCAACATTATCAGTTTTAAATTATATAAGTATTAAACATAGATATGACCTCTGCTTATACATCTAGTTACATTATTAAAATACGAACAAGTGCATCAAATAAACATATATCATGTTACGATCGTTAATATAATCGTTAGCTACAACATAGAAAATGAAAGCAAAACCTTTTACTGTATTTCCTTGTGTTTTGTTCATTTTAAACATGAATATTTTGCAGTCGATCAGGTTTTATTAAGAGATGGCGATTTGTCAGGTACAGCTATAATAAAGTTATATTTAACATGATAGTTCATTTGGCCGCACCACTCTAAAAATGCCGGCTTCGAGCCTGAACTAAGCATAAAGTATGTTCTACAACACAGTATCTTTCAGCATGAGGTTGTATGAAAGCATATCAAATAAGCTGAAGTCTTTAAGTTTCAATTTCGAGCATGATTCAAATTAATAATTTTAGATAAAAGTAAGCCACGTCCTACGTGATCTATGTATATCCTTCATTACAAGTGGAAACGTGTAAGCGAAACTTGTCAGTGCAACAAACACGAGCTATATTTCTGGTAAGTCAAAATACTAACATATTTCATCATTTTTCGTAATATCACTGAAACGGATATGCGTGATTCATCAGAAGGTAAGGCAGGTGTATGTTCTGATATTAATTATTACCTTCTTTGTATAAGGTTAGCCCCATTCTGTCGGTCGGGCGGATGATCGGATGTTTTTTTTTACCACATTTATATAGCGCCCTTTTCATACAGTATCTGCGTTCAGAGGCGCTTGACATTTTTCCCCTGATCACTGGGTCATACGTCGTCCGTTAACATCTTGGCGCAGTATGCAGCCACGGCACATTGGCTTATTTCCCTCACAGGTACCCATTTATACACCTGGGTGGAGAGGAGCAGATGCGGGATAAATTTCTTGCTCACGAAAATTCCAGTGGTCAGGGCGGGATTCGAACCAGGGACCTCTCGATCTCTACGCCAGCTTCCGACCATTAGACCACTGCTCCCAAAGTTCGTTATTATACACTAATTTTATTTGGTATGCTGCTTTCTTGTGAGGAAAGGAAGGTCACAGGGGCCTGTCATATGACATTCGTTATTTCTTTAGAACGTTATGATAAATGATCATCCTGATTGGTATAATTAGGTATACTAAGTATTCTCAGGACTAAAGAGAGACGCATATTGGCTCTTACTTCAACGGTCAATGTTACAGACACACTCTCTAGAAATGAGCATAAGAACATATTTAATGCATTTAATAATCAGAATAATACCTTTTTTTAGAAGTGTTCATATTGCTGGTTTGAAACTATGTCTTGACCTTTGGTTGATATAATTTGCATTCGTTCAGGTGAAATTTCAGTGCACTTGTCTGCAATGTACTCAAATAACTCTGTTTTATTTTCGTCTATCCTACGAAAAGACTCCCAGGTTTTTATGGGATTCGTGAGATAGGTAGTACTCTTCGTCTAACGCCTTTCCCTGGTTGATCGTGTAGACTCCTTAAGGCTGTCAGCAATATATACATCCCATACAACGTCAACTCTGTTTATATTGCCTGATGTCCTTTTCAAATAAGGTACAAACACATTTTCTGCATAGTCATTGAAAGTTAAACACCCTGTTGGCTTAAGCATATTGACAAGGACTGCACCATCTATTATCAATGTTTCTACCTCTGGTTGCTGAAGTTGAGATGGAATGTTGTTTTCAAGACAACTGATTAAGTCAGATTTTGTACCCAAACGTAACTCTCCGAAACTGTGACAATGATGGTGGAAAGTAAGTGTTTTCATGAGCAAAGAACTCGTCAAGATCACCATCTCGTACTTGACATGATACATAAAGCTTAGCAAAAAACGAACAATTTTGATTTAAAAACACAATTTCTTTGTTCTGCTTAGAGACACCTTTAGGACTTTGTCTGCTAAACAGAGAAAATTTATTTTGCTTTATGAGGTCTGTGAGTAAATCTGCTGTTTGTCTATCCTTTCAGCAACAAAGGTGTTATACTGCTCAGTTCCAACTCGTTAAATTGCTCTAACTGTTGCTATAACAGCATCATTTGCAATGTCTCTTGTGTCAATAGTGAGAAGATCATCAGATTGTTCTTCAAAAGGATTACCCATATCCTGCATTGTGGCAACCAGGTTCGATACATGCTGTCTAAATGTAGACTGTGCACCTTTTACCTATTTCATGATGTCGCAAGTCAGGCCCTTTACTTTGTGAGTGCATGATGTTTGCAACTGTTGCTTCAAATTAATTTACTACTCTAGCAACCTCTGGTCCATAAACCATCCAACGAAGGAGTTGCATTGAGTTTTTCGGTAAGACCGACTGCCCCACCATCGCCTTTTACAAGTTTTTATTCTGTTCGCGAGCATGATCTATATGTTATCCTGAGAACAGGTTTTGTGTTTTCCTTATCACAAAATTACCTTTACTGAACTGTTCAACTACATCTGGGTTAGGTCTTTATAGAATTACCATATCACGAATATGAACTGGAAGCCAACGCGCATAATTTGGGTGATCCAGTGCAAAGAACCAGGGTACGAGAGTGACAAGAGATTCTAGATACATGTAAAGTTGAAAATTGCCCTCTCTCAAAGACTTGACGAAGATTAGAATTACCAACTGAAATCGCAGGGTAACTGATCAAAATAAAAACTGTGGTGATTAAGTCTCCCGCTGTGAACGCCAAGATTCAAACAAAGCCTCACCAGCCTTCTCATGCACTTCAGTAAATGCTTTATGCATAAGTATGTACAATGCAGATGCAGTAATCTGGTGGTCTTGGCGAACTCTACTGACATGATTAGCTTTAAGAAATGATTCAGCTGTTCCAGATGTGGCAAAACTGGCTTGTTCTTGAGCATGTGTCCAGCCACTGTTTTCCAGCCAGTCACCAATGGTCTTTAGGGCAGCGATTTCTATGTGAAGTCCACCGAACATCACTACATACATATTTTCTCCATATGTGTCTGGCCAAATCCATTTGATTTGCTTAGCAAGCACATAGAATGGCTGATCACAAGCTATAACGGGTGTTTGCCCACTGTTGAGAAAGTTGGTAGTCTGTGATACAATGTTAATAGAGTGTTTAATCATAGCTACCTGTTTTGCTGGCTCTTCAAACAATGGTAAGAGAGCAGTAATATCTACAGGCTTTCCATCAACGACAGATTCTTCCAGTAAGCTTGCATGGTAGGCAGACCATGACATCTGAACACCCTCATCCTGGTCTAAAGTCATCAAGTTGGTTCTCACATGTTCAAGCCACCTGCACAATAATTTGGTGACAAGATTAATGCATATTGCAGCTTTAACAACATTGGCATGAAAGATACTATTTTACATTTAGCTACATAATTACACAGAAATATACATAAACTGTTTCGTCATCTCAATGCAAATAAATGATCTCTGTTTTTGTCGTGTTTTTTTTTATTATTTATATCTTTAAAGTTTTAACCTGTTAAAAATCTTATTTTTTTGTGATATATTTTTGTTATGTTATGCTGTGATATGTCTATACATATTCTACTTGTATAGTTTTACATTTACTGTTTAAGATTTTTAGAACATTTATTACCGGTACTTAGGATTTTTGTTTATTTAGATATTACACTTACTTATTTAAATGTAGCTTACATATACCCAGATCGAATAGCAGCTGGGATATTTTCACAGGCAACTCTTGTCAGACTGTCAAAACTAGCAGGAATATTTTGTTGTTTATTTGTAACACCAACTGGCGGGACACATCTGTAATCACTAGGTAACTGTTTAAGTCCAGTTTCTGTTGAGGCAGAACTTTCTATAGTATATCTCTGTTCCACCCAGCACAATCAATGTGTGGGTGTTGAAAAATATATATATCCCTGTTCCGTGGAAAGATCCTTGGGCTGTCGTTGAACTGGGATTGTGATCTATATTGTCGACTCCTGAAGTTGTAAATATTCCAAGCTTCAGATTGGAAGGACATACACTATTCTGCCGTTCATACAGTTCACAAACACTATTTCCAAGCTTTGTGGACAATTCTAGTACTCTGTTATACGAGACTGACAAACCAACATTATGAAGTTTATCAACTAGACCCCGTTTACGCGTTTTTGCATGAACACGCATACCAACATATATTGGTAGGGGACATTCACGATCTTTTGCATTGTGTATACCAGTAGAGCCTTTTCTACGACGTATTGTTGAGTTAAATTTTATAAGTTGGGCAATTGTTAATTGTGCTTGTGTTTCAACAATGTTTTCAGACTGACTATTAATGTTTGTACCTCCAAGTAGCATTATAATTAATGTTTGTAAAGAACAAAAAGTCGAATCTTCCTGGCAACCTTTCTTTAGAAAACCATTAAAAACATACTTTTCTTGGCTAAACATGTCTTTGTGAATAATGATTGCTGCCTTTGCAAGAATTATAGCTTCATTATCAAAATCAGGAGCTTGCTTTTAAGGGACTGTAAACCACGAATGACGAAAACAAAAAGTTCTAAAATACCGTATTTTATTACAATAATTAGTTTATATTGATTAAAATATCACGACTGGTATATTACATTACTTGAATAAAGTTCATAATTTCAGTATATTCGGTAATACAATTTCGCGATGTGAAATCGAATGTATATCGCGAAAATAGGTGACATAACGATATATACACTATAAATAACGAAAGTAGATTGATCATTTTATATATAAAATATAAACAATTCACTATGCATGCACAATTTGCATTCCTGGGTTTACCACGTAACGATGATGATCAATCTGCTTGCGTTATTTATAGTTAACTGGTAGTTACCTGGTATGCATACCCAGTAAAATTAATAAATACAAAAATAAAGTAAAAATAAAAAAATAACTTTTTTCAAGTAATGTTATATACCAGTCGTGATATTTTAATCAATATAAACTAATAATTGTAAAAANAAGCATCTGAAAGTGTGAATCCATCCTGCTCTAACTGAACAAATCTATTATGTAATGGAACATCATTTAATTAAGAGTAATTTCTGATATCATCTTCCAATGACCTGTAGTATTGTTCTTTATGAGCTTTTGTTTTCCTTGAAGTTGCGGGGCACTGCAATGGATCTTCTGTAAATTCCTGGCATAATACACATTTGTCCCAATTTATTTTATTTCTAGGCACTGGTTGCGAAACTTCAATGCTTTTGCATAGCTCATTTTCAATAAGTTTAAAATGTTTCGACATGGTGTTAGTTTTTGGCGAGAGTTTAAGTATGTTAGTAGCTTCCTGAAAAATAAATTTGATTTTAGTTTAATGCTATATACCAAATTACATAGAAAACGCTGATTGATAATTAAGATGAAGTATGTATTTGCTAGGCATTACGACAAAAAATAAGATTTATTGTACAACATTAATTGACCATCTTTGTACTGTACAGATGATCTACATTAACTATAAACAAATACCCATTCAAAGTCATCATAATTTATGATAATGTAAAAGCACTCACAGGCAAGTACATTTTCTTTTATTTTCGAAACGAAATGGATTTAACAATCATAAACCACCCAAGATTGATAAACCATGACCTATATATATTATATATTTAAAGGTGGACGTGCCCAATAACAGCTTTCCCAAAGTTGACACAGCAATAACGTGAAGTATTTGTCAGATTTATTTTCCATTTAAATTGATCAATTAATTTGTGTGGTCGTTTTTTTTACAAACAGTTTACATTGCTTTCATATTGAGTGTCAGTTTTGCAAATCGCATTCTCTTGTCACCAATGTTTTGTTTGCCAAGTCTCAACGTGTTTAAACATTGCCTGATAAACTGCTGTAAGGTAAACAGAAACAATAACCAGCAGTTTAGGCCAAAAATATATGTTAAGTGTCTCAGGCCCCGCTGCATAGATTTTATAACTCCTGCTTCAATTTTTTTCTCAATTAACAAATTTATTGTATCAAAAATATCGCTTTTAGCTTGGTTTTAATTATAGGTTTTTCGTAAGTAAACTTTTCATGTGTTTGGGGTCACAATGTGAGAAAATTACTAGTTCTATAACTCTGACCTGCAATTTTAAACTTCACGCATGTCTTTTGTATCATCATTTGTGGTCTCTGAGAAAGGCTAATAACGCTGACCTGTAATTTAGCAGAATAATTCCCCTTTCATACTAAGAAAAGTCAGGTATTTTATTTTGTTTGCATGCAACAATGTCATATCTCTATGTAAACAGACCATGCTGTTTGCTACACAAATGGCGTAACTGTAGAAAAGGAAAGCAACTCAGTAACAATTGGATGCAAAAAAAAGGTTTAATTGCTGAAATATATTTCAATATATAAATATAAACAATATTAAAAAAATAACTAAGTTATTCATATATTTGTTAAAGAAAATTGACTCTGGGATATATTTCCCTTTTTTTTTTTAAATATTTTCTATATATGGTGGCTATCTTTAATATTTCGGCCATTTTGATAAAAAAAAAACTGGTTCCTTTCATTTTTTGATATATTTACATCTATATCTTACTTTCTGCCAAATTTCGTGCTTTTCCCACAAATTGCACGATTATAACACCGTATGGCTGGACTACCTGTTGTAGGTCATAGCTTTAATTTATCAACAAAAATTGGTTTAAAACTCGGTCTGCCTTGATAAATTCACTTGACCGAGAAAAACATCATGGTTCTTGGCTTGGAAAAATACTTCAGACACTTGGTCATTATGTTAATGGTAAGCTTGAACAAAAAAAAAACAACAGGCTACAGGTTTCAAAGTCGATGTTCGACAGAACATACGATGACGATTAAACGATAACACGATGATGATAACGCGACATTATGCTCATCGGTCTGTTAACGTTCATACTTAATACATACATGTCTAGTTCTACGCCCTCGATTGTATCAGAGTTCCACCTTGCAGGTGGGTGACATACTTATGGAAGTATTGATAACGATCAAAGACTAAAATAATGCTTTGTTCCATGGAAACATGTCCAGATATTACACCGGCAAATAGTTTCATAAAAATCGGATGAAAGCTGTTTGGCTTAAAGAGCAAAAACGGTTTATATGTCACCTTATGCCATGTAACGATACCATTTTACACAAATGTAGACTACACTTGTAAATTATGTTATCTGATTCTGGTTAGTAAGTAAGCGTCTGCACTAATAAATTGAAAGACATTATCAGTAACTACACAGTCTTATTTATTTGCTTAAATTCGGTATTTGTCAAGAAACTATTTCGATACTACGGGCTTTGTTAACTTGGACTAGTGTGGAGTTTATATGTTCAGCTTATATAATTATATCTTCATATAAACCGTGAAACAATCGCGAAATAATAAGTAACGGCCATGAGACAAAACTGACGTAAGGGTTGTCTTTTCATTAAAAAGATTGGCCAATTTTCACAAACATTTGTCTTAATGTATTGCAGAAATTGTATCCCATTACTACGCAAATACGTTACAAATGGATCTCTGATTTATAGTAGAATAGTTCAGTGCCTTTTTACGATTTATGTTACTTTGGACAACCTATTTCATGAGGCTGGTATGTGTTTGAAAACCCAAATAAAGAAAAAAATATTTAATCCAAGTTCAAAATTGGAGCAGCGAAAAATGACTTGTGTGTGAGTGCGTTTTTTTTTATTAAGTAAATATTGTGAATCAGATCAGTTTACAATGTCCCAAATTTCAGATGATATTAAACAGTTTGCAAATCAATACATGATGGATTTGATTATGCGCGCGCAACTGCTATGGCCTCGTAAGTTGTGTAGTTTTGTTATAGGATAAGATTAGCCATTACAACGGTTCATGTTCTAAATGTAGCAAGTAAGTGACAGGAAACGGCATGATTATTATCGTTATACGTCCAGTTTGAATTTAAATTTCCCTTAAACGGTTGAATAAACTATGGAATAAAATTGTCAAACAGGTAAGACTGTATTTATACATACATTGATTGTATAATAAACGCAATTGTGCATAACAATTGAAAGTACATAGGGCGGAGATATGTTAAAGAGACATGTTCACAGATTTATGTATTTTATTGAAGTTCGTTATGAAATGCCTTATATTGATACACGTAACATCAGAACGTAACAGCTCCAATTTAAAACAATAATCGAATCTAAGAAAAAAAATCAACAGGGCTCGAACCACTGACCTTTTGATTAAAAAGATTTGTCCTACACCACTATTCTATCCAGGCCATTACCTTTTGAATTTAATATTTTATATAATCAATAACACTAAATATTATTTAATCATTTCGCGTGTTTATAATTTTATCAACTTCTAAAGATAATTACTAATGAAGGCAATGGCATTGTCAGTATGACTATGTATTTTGTTCTTTAATTTATAATATGTGACAAATTATCATTTAGGCAATCTTTAAACAAATCCATTTTCTCAAAATTAATATGTATTACCGGTAATCTATTTAATGTGTATTGGTAGATCTTTGCTTTGAATAGATATTGTTTGAAATTAGTGACCATAGATTAAAATGAAAAACGGATAATCACAAAAAAGACCATTAATTTTAAAATGATGAAAAGTAAATGTCTTCAGTAATACTGATGCAAAGTAACAAACACATATGCAATGTCGATGATCGAATTAGAAGATATGCGTCTCAGTATAGCAGTGCACGCTAAATGCATGGCTCCTCTTTGTATCACGCATCCACAACCTTATCGTTATTTTATGCAGGTTATTTAAGACGAAGATATAATAATTTGATATTGTGTCATGTTGTTTAAAACTCATTGACACGATCAACCAGTGCACAAAGTTGTCATTAAGCCTGTAATGTTCGTGTCAGATTGAAACGTTGACCTAGCTCAAAGTGCGCTGATAATATGAATTTTATTTTAAGTTTATAATCATAAGATGTACTTCGAGTCTCTGATAACTCGACCATAACTTTAAATATCTGATTACACATTGATAAACGGACGGCCTTACGTTAAGTGTTTAGCAACTTCTTATTACTTATTTGTTAGTTATGTGCTTGGCAAACGTATCAGTAAGATCACAGTTGGGCTGTTTGAGCCTGTCCTAGGTTATATAGCTATCGTGAGAAAGCATAAAAGAACTATGCAATACAAGACAACAATACACTTCAAAATTGTACTGTAAGTGGTCAATATATTATGTGAGGTATTAAAGAGATTACAGTAAAAATGTATTTAAATATTGATATCATTAAGCGGAAATGCATCTAACAATGATATACTAACTCTCTATTCAAGATTTTCCGTGTTATTGCTCTTCCTTGAATGTTCTTTTGAGGAGCAGAATTTATTAGTATTGAATGGTTTTAAAGAAACATTTATCATTAATAGAGGTTAAAACGAGGTAGGGCAGGGTACAAGAACAATAACTCTTTCTCCTTATGTTTTATTCTTTTGCAGAACATATAAACAAGCTGTTTTTTGTGTGAAGCATAACCTGAAAAGTATTGAATGGGTTCAAATGAAACTTCATATATTGGTGAAGGGCTTTGAGGGGAAGAGAAGAGTAAAATTACTAATACTATTTTTTCAATTCGTACATAGTTATTGTACTTAGTGTTTTTCTTGATGAATATGCAGTTGCATTTTAAATGAAAAAATAACGTTGAAACTTCCTATTTTTACAGAGACAATGCAAGCAAGTGCAGAATGCAAGAGTTATAATTATTGGCTTTTTTCTTTCCTAAGACACTAACAAGTGAGGTTTTACTGTGTAGATCAAAGTACAATAATATTAAATGTAATCAAATGAAAATTCATTTAACTATAGAGGACTTTGAGAGGAAAGGCAGAGTACAAGAACCGTTAATAAAACTTTTACTTTGATATTTAAGGAGTAATTGCCCATTTGTTTCATTACCATATTCAAAACATGTCTATTAGACCCCCACTGATTCTGATAAAACGTCAAATATGTTTATTATACCTTGAAAGGAATGAATAAGTAATACTTGCATTGATACATGTTCAGTGATAAAGATGGCGTGTTTTGTTCGTGTGTTATTTTGTCGCATTACTCTCATAGTAGAGGGAATCGTACACAAGTGTATAATTATAAGGAATACACTAACAGATAGTTAAGAGCACACATATCATAACTCTTTCTCGAGTATTTCCGAGTTATCACTCGCTAATTTTAAATTAAATAACAAAATAATAACCATGAGTGTAAACCATTAAACTGTTAAGTGTACTTAGAATAAAGTATCCAGTCCTGTTTTCTAGTGCCCTTTGTGTCTTATTGCTCTTGCGACAGCTATCTGCTCGCGATTAATACGATTTATAAGCTTACATTGATTTGTTAAAGCACAACAGACAGCATTTTTAACGTTTTCCGTGTTCCATGTGATACATCTACAGTATGAGCTTATGTTCAAGTACATAGCTGCGTCAATGATTAACACACCCACAATTAAAATTAAACTGTGTAATATAAGTAAATTAAAGATGTTGTTTTTTAGAAGCAACATATTTGATACAAAACTTTCAACATTGTATTTTCTAAGCAGATTAGTATGATCATTGTATTCTAGTTTTATGGCAGTCAATATGTCGCGTAGCAGTGTCGTGTGTATGTGAAATGTCGTGTGTCGAGCTTCTTGTATTAAAGTCGGCATTCGATAATTGCACGACGATTTCGCGATATAATGGCGTACGTCGTTCTACAAAGTCGCGTGAAGCATCGTTTATCTCGTTGCATATCCAAAGCCTTTAATCATGGGCGCAATCTCTTTTTTAAGATAAATTAAAAAGCGAGCCAATGCTACTTCCGTGTCGGGGCCAAATACTGGATGTTTTGAAATACACGGAGAATTCTACCGGGTGAGTAGGTTTTATGTGGTTTTTTAAAACATATTTCGCATTTTTTTTTAATCGGACAATGTAGTGCGATTCAGCGGATATTTATTCATCCACAAATATGCACAAACATATAATCACAATCAATTTGAAAACGAAAGGACCTTCATACGTTGTGAGATGGTGGTGTTTTTAAAAGCAAAAGGATGTGTTTTGCCTGGATGACGAGCACATTTCCACCCAATTAGATCGCTAAGGACATGTAACGATTGCTTAAAACATATACACGTTGCTGCATGCACACACACATTGGCTTCTTGCAGATCTAACAGATAATTTAGCATTATCAAAAAAACAGATGAAGCCAATGTTGTTTTTTTTTTTAATTTTTAAACGAATGAGAAATCTGTTTAAAAAAAAACCCTACTCAATCCGTAAAATTAACTGTTTATTTTCACAACAACCCAACCTTAGCGCAACCTCGAAAGCAGCATTGGCACGTTTATTAATTCATCTCACAAAGAAGGTGGCGCCCGTTATTAACGGCCGTGATATCGTGCATCATCCTAAGGACGCCAACCACGATATTCAAATCGGCATAAGGTTGGACACTTGACATTAAACAACGAAAATCCACAATCATGGCCAACGACATTGTTTGTCATAACCGAACGCGACGATGCGCCAAACAAATTTTCAAATGTCGCCTGTCGTTGTTAAAGATCGAGTGTCGATATACACAGCCAAACATCGTATCTTGCGTCGCGTTGATTGCTGTGTGTCGACGTGAAAAGACGACATATTATTGCAGTACAAGGATACCGTAAACGATGAATACATACAAATTGAAAATTCGAGTAAAACGTTTGTGAGTATTAGTGGGGAAACAAGTAAGTAATAAGCTACTTTTTTATCAAATGGCAACGCTTCCCATTTGACCAGAACGGGTTGAAAGTATCCTGCGCACATGTCCGCAAATAAGTATGCTGAATATAAAGTTTTAGTGAATCCAAGTAACTTTATAGTTCCTGATATCCCGCACAGACACGATCGTGTACAACGTGCTGGATTGAAAAGGGCGGAACAGCGAACGCTCTGGCATACATATGGCTGACGGAGAATATCGGGTCAATAATGTTTATATCTGAACCATCTAAACAAACTCAACAAACCATCTAAACTTGAAATCAAGATAACCGACACAGAGATACCTAACCACTTAAAGACTCGCCGTTCTTCAATTTAGCTTGAGAGGAACTCTATTGAAAGCTAAATGAATATTTTGAAATACCTACTGCCTGAGTTGTACTCTATTAATAAACACATGCATTTGCTCGATTGTATTTCTCGATTCATGTATATTTAAAATACGGTATAATGAATATCAATAGATAATGGTTTCGTGAACGTCTTATGTAAAATTAAATAGTTGTTACATTTAACACAATTTCGAATCTAAAAGTTCGGACTACCAGTTTGCCGTGTTGAAAGAGCAATTTTCTTGATCTTCTACGATTCATCAAATAACAGTGTTTTTTAATCCTAAATCTTAATGATGAGATAGAAGGAAACTCTTGGTGTCGTGTAAATTTGTGCCTAAACTGCCTACCAGACTTCACATTACTTCTTTATGTACTTCGTGGACTACGTTTTGGTCTTCAACTTCAGGTTAAAAGTCAAATGAAGTTAAAGCATGTAGACTATTTAACTCGTTAAAATGTATCACCATTCATGCATCGAATGATAACAATTCTAATCTATTTACTGTAGCCGATTACACGCGGTAAGTTTTTTTATCCAATTAAGCGTTTCTATTTACTTTAACACTGAATTCAGAACACATCGCTTAACTGCACGCGCGTGCCTGCTGACCGTACGTCACTGGATTGCATCATTCATTCAGTTCAAGGACGCAAGTGTATAGGGATTTTGAAACAAAGTTGCATTGAAAAATGACGTTTTTCTCTGTTTATGATGGATTATTATAATACAATGTGAATACACGTGTTGGAATATATGGCTCGAATTAAACCGGTGATTTTGCATTGTAGATTTCTTTATTAATGTGGAAAGTACTAGAATGACGCGACGTTTGAAACTAAGTGTTTTGCTGAGCAATTTTAAGATTGTGATCAGTGTCAGTGACTTAAAATAGTGTTAAATCTTGTAATTGAAGTCAATACTAGCAGGCTTTTACACGTTTGATAAATACAAAGAATTTAAAGGGTTATTCAAAGGGTAATTTCTTTGATGAATAGGTCGTTCCTTTGTTTGTTGATTAAAATATGTCTATCCACAAAGAATCGCCTGCTTACATCAACTGTTTTCAAATGGAAAAAAGGAGAATGGCGATGACAAAATGTATCGTATCCTTCGCTCAGATTTAAACTCATTATGGAAGAAAACAATGCCAGACGAAAATAAAAATGGTGATCCATACAACAACAATAAGCCAGTAGAGGTTTGACGTTAACATGCCAGTTAGTAAAATGTGTGTTACAACAAGAGTTGAAAAAGAGTTGTTACAGTAGAGTTAGCGATTGTGTTCCGCGATAAATCGGTAAAAAATCGCTAAAAATTAAGCGTTTTAAACCGATTTAAGCGTTTAATAGATTTTCAGCGGTTATTAAGCGTTTAAAACGGATTTCATCGGTTTTTAAGCGTTTTCATCCGCTGAATTGCGCAACCACTTTTTAAGCGATTTTACGCGATTAATCGCTACGCATGCGCATTTGTCCAAACCGCTTAAAAAGCGCTGAATGGGCGGAGCCTAACAGAGGTAGTTGTGTCCTAAAGTGTTTATTTATAGATCCTCGCTTATCTGTGTGTTATAGATCCTTGCTTATTCGCGTGTTATCCATTCTCAGTGAAAGTGGGGACAGTGGTCTAGCGGTAGAATGCAAGGTTAGGAATCGTGAGGTCTCTGGTTCGAATCCCGCTCGGGCGATGTTTTTTTTTTGGATTATATGTTATTTACAGTTTGAACGTAATTATTACTTTTTTACTTTTATTGTGTATCCAACTAAAATATATGTTATTTATACGGGCACCTTGATAATGTACTGGACAGATTGGATTACTGCCAAAATGACTGATTTAATTTATTGATAAATTGTTGTGTTCATTTAAAATTAACAACGTGTTCCACAATTATCGTTGATTGACTTTTCATTTCGAATATGCACTGAAAACAAGCTCGTATAAAAACTATATATATATTATACCATATAGTTTAAGCGTTTAAAACATACTTATGGTTTAAACCTAATATGCCATGGGATTACACAAAACAATATGATATAATGTAGTTTCAGTTATATCTACGTACACAAGTGTGCAGTTTGAATATAAGCGTACATGTACTGGATATCAAAATCAGGATATACGCCGAACGTCATTTTTAAAAAGATATGTCTGGGTACCATTACCTTCGTTACATAACAAATACAATCTAATGAAAATCTATAGAATGATTAGAATTAGTATTAGCATTATTATGAACTTATAACACGAGTATATACCTTACAAAATGCTATCTAGCGATGATTGTACCATTATACATTTTGTATTTTACAACAGAAACGGTGCCCAAAATACGTTTACACATAAAATGTAAGCTATATTAAGCGTAATCTTATAACCGAATTTAGCTTAATATAGTTTGATGCTTTAGCGATAATTAAATAATAAATCTTCCCCGAAACGTCACATATTCGCGCAAAAAGACGGGACATTTAAACGTTGAAAACCCCATATACACAGTAATGCCAATAAAAAAAAATCCTTTAATAAATAGTAAATGCTTTACCATTTTGTTAAATTCGTACCATTTGAAATATTTAATCACAAAATTGCAGGCGTCCGTTTTATTTATTATTTTGTATTCGCGTTCAATGCCGAAAAATATCGGAAAATCACAATGACTTGTCACATGAAAACTTATAACTTGTGGAATTTATAAACAGATCGGTTGATATAAAGTATACGGCTGATATAGTTGTTTCTTAAATCAGTGTAACAGCGGCATATACAAATAAAATGGTATTCATCTTCTAAATCCAGCTCATATATTACATCTGGCATTTTAACCTCTGGCTTTTGTCCTATGGCATGTTTACCACTTTAGCTTTGGCATGTTTTACATCTGGCATTTGTACCCCTGGCATTTTTACATATGGTATTTTTACCTCTGGCAGTTTTACCTACATTCGCAATCGGCGCTAGATAGAATGGATCAACATCACAGTTGCACATTTTTATTAAATTCTCAGTAATCTTATAACCGATAATTAACTGTTAAGTTTAATATAGTTCGATGCTTTAGCGATAATAAAATAATTAACCAAAAGTCGCGGGGAAAAAAATTAATATTGAAAAAAAATTGATACGGTATCATTTATCCATCTTCCACCATCATACATTATTTGATCAATTCAAATTGTCGCAAACAAATATTCATTTAAAAAGCATTAACATTTGCTATGGAAGTTATAGTATCGTTAGCTGCTTATCGCATAATCAAGTAAAGGCCTAGTTAATGACAGTTAATCCTCTCCCAATGTGGTGTTCCAGTCGGCATATTGATACTTATACACGGTATTTTGACCCACCTTAATATCTCTAATCATAATCTTATCTCTCAAGTGACTGAGAAATGGCTGTTAAGGATTTCAATAATGAATTATTGTATTGCAGTATTAAATAGAAATATGATGTGTGTATTGTTTAAACAATAAATGCTACTAGAACAACACAAAATGACCAATACTACTGCTACTTCCACTACAACAACAACAACAACAACCATTACTACTACTGCTATTACTACTTCAACAACAACAACTTTAATATTCTTAAAGATGTAAACAATTAAATTTGTCTGTAAAGACAACCTTTGATTGTACTTAATTTGTAAAACAGACTTTTGTCAATTTGAACTCCCATAATTTTCTATTAATTGGGCCTTTATTGTGATAAAGATCTCTTTTTCTTGGGTAAATCTTTTTCTTGTGGTGATAAATGATATGTCTATTGTTAAACAGTGGTAGACTGAGAAAACAAAGGTTACAGTTGACTTGTCTTCTCTTCTTCATATTTATATGTTTGGTCTTTTTTACTGTATTAGTGTTAGTAGTAGTTTTATTTATATTTTATTTTTATCTTTAGAAAAATCATAAATGATAAATGTATGGGTCGGTTCACGAAGCACACTTCACAAGTTTTGGACAAACATGCATGTATTATAAACATAATTTATGGATAACAAAGATCATAACTTATATTTATTTTGATAACTACGAACAAAGTATAAAATTTAATAATACATAATACCAAATTGACTTAAAAAAATCAAAAGAAACAACTGTCAAGGTATATAATTGAAAGTAATCTTATCGGTTGGAAATTATTAACAACTACCGATGTGTATTGTTGTTTGCTAGCTTGTTTGTCTTTAGGGGGGGGGGTGCTATTATAGATGGGTTAAAGTAGTCCTTCACATAACGAAAAGTCACGCAACAATCAGTTGTATAGTAAACATAAAACAAATTAAGCTATCCGACATAATGTTCTATTATGTTAATTTAATAGAAAACGATTGACCGAGTTAACTTGTCACTAAAACATTTCAGAACCTAAGTCGTATCGGTTACTATGTAAACGGTGTCGATTTTAGTGCATAAACCCCATGGGGTCTGTATGCCACTTTTAAGGTACGGGTCATTGCATTCTTTATACTCACTATCTGATTAAAATATGGTCATCAATATAATTGACATTTGATAAAATCGACCACAATTATTGTGCCAACAAAACTACATAACCAGTCCAGCTTTTGTCTATATTTTCATAATTTGCTTAAATAAATTGTATTCATTTTTTATGAACGCGTTCGCTTATACTAATGTTTATTAATACATTGCATATTTGTACGAGCAAAATTGTTTTCCGACGAAAAATACAGAGGAAAAATCCGTTCCTTTCCAAACTGTTTTATCAATGAAACTTGTTAAAATGTATCAAATTGAATGCCTTATTAACATTTCATTTGAGAGATAATAAGCACATACGTTTTTGAAACGCATTATATTGGATCTGTGTCGATTTTATTAATTGTATTTGGGGATGGGATTATACGTTGTCTTTGAAGTAAGGAAATCTGTATACATATTTTTGATCAAATTGAGTCGTTGTGTTTTTGCTGTGATAGTGAGATGAACATCAGGAGGTAGATGTTTATGATAGTGAAGATGTTGATAATGAAGATAATGCTGGTTCTTCATGGTTATTGATGCTGATCATGAACATGGTTCTACAATGTCGATAATAGTTATGATGGTAGCGGTGATGGCGATGATGTAATGATGATTGTTAGAATGAGGAGGATGATGCACATACTTCCGATGTGACTGTCGCTACTGCTGCTGATGATAATGATGATGATGATGATGGTGGTGGTGGTGGTGATGATGATGAGGATGGTGATGATGATGAGGTGGATGCGATAATGTCTTTTTATGATGAAGCGTGCGCCCGTCATATCTACCATGATCGCACGTCATAGCTATCGCGTGCGCACGTCAAAGAGACCGCTATATACAATATTTCCTATGACCCCTTTTTGCCACTGTACATAACCGTTCATAACGGAACATGTAAAATTCAGGCGTGTCCAATATGATGAAATAGTGGAAAGTCGCCCGGTTTTATCTGACTTAATCATATCGCTATACGTGAATGTACCTTATATCCAGTGGCGTCGGAAGCAATTTGACATTGGGGCAGTGGAGGGGTGGTTATGGGTATCCCCCTCCCGTTGGTGGGGGTCAATTTTTGTCAAATTTTAGCATCAAATGGCGCATTCTGGTGATTTTTTATTCCTGATACCTGACCTTAAACACGTCTATTGCAGGCATATTCTTAATGACAAAAGTTGTGACAGACAGACAGACGATGGAGAAGTGATCTCTATATGTCGCAGATACTTTGTAGCAGGCGACACAACAATAGGGATCATGTAACGTCAATACTGATAAAACATATGCTAAAAGTCAAATTAAGATGCTAGTATTAAGTTTTATTTGATGCATTTGCATGCATGTATGTACATTAACAATATTACCATATCGCATGAAACAAACAACTGTAATATCACAGGACAATCAAATGTGAACGCTATCGAAATCAATTATGGTAATTTGTCTATATAGTTGTTTTTTTAACTTTTATACTTTCCGTAAGCATTCTTCACAGAAAAAAAACGATACGATCAATTGGCAATTGATTAATCAACAAGTTACACAAGTGATATACGATAAACAAACAAGCATTATTTGCTAAAAATATTGTGAGTTATTATTTCCTTGCTAATTTCACAGCGGATATATTTAAAAAAATATATAATTCTTGATTTCCTCAAGTGAAAATGTTTTCCAAAACATTCGCTTCAATGCGGAACTCATTCATGACAGTTATTTCGCACAAAACCTTCTAACATAGGAAAAAGCTATTTATCATTTGGAAGTCAGGTCCCAAAATGGGCTTAAAAGGAAATAAGTTCCCAAAATGGGGGTTCAACCGTTATAATTCGGTATTAAATGAATTAATAGACATACAAACGCGTCGAGATAATTAAATAATCGTGATTTATGTTATAGTTTACTGTAAACATGCACAAATACCGTTTATTTTGAGAGAAAATGATATTCGAACATCCAACATCTCGAAGGTCAAGAAATTAAACAACAAATTTGTCGCCGGTTTTGCTTCAATAACTTTTTTATTCCGACGTCTACGGCATTGAAACAAAAAACCGAGGGGAGCACAAACACCGTAGAGCCGAAAGGGCGTATTCATTTAAAAGAAATATAAATATAAACTGGCTTACCGGGTGAAAATATCCGCTACTCCTTCACGAAAAACACGAAAACGACGCCATCTTTGAAGTTTTGCTCCCGTAACCTCACTTAAACGCGGTAAGCTCCCGTATACGCATGCCCCCCTGCTNTTTTCTCAGAACACGACACATATATTTAATCAAATATTATTTAATGTTATTCTGTGGTAATTGTTTGCAGCGCTCGGATCTCCGCCTTTAAATATTGGTTTAATGTAACATTTCCCCCAGCTTTCAGGATATTGTACAGTATCAACAATGTTATTAAATATAGTTGTGAGGTACGGTTTAATAGAATTATATGTTGTTATAATTATTTCAGCTGAAATATAATCAGGTCCGCTAGATTTGCCAATGTTTTGTTTGAAAACTGCTTGATATATTTCCGACTCTGTAATTGGCGAATCGAGCTGTTCTTTGCTTTACGTGGTGTATTTTTTTAAATCGCTTCATTTATTTCATTATGGGTATAATCACATGAACCGTTTCCGATTAAGTCATTAAAATGACTGAACATTTCGTTATTTTCGTTTGATCAGTATTTCTATTATTAGGTTTATAGCTTTTTAATAGCTTTTTTAATTGTTTCCGAAAACGTTTTTGGCTGAGTTTTTGCAATGGTACATAACCGCGTGCTTTTATTCGTCTTATATCTATACATGTATTTTGCTTTTCTACGAATAGTGTAATATTTTGTTCGATAATGTACAAATTGTTGTCTTTTTGAGTTTTACTTATCCTTATTAAAGCTAATTTTTGTTTGCGTTACGGAAGTTGCATTTTGCAGTTTTACAAGTATTATCAAATCATTTTTCTTCTCCCCATTAATTGCAGGGCTCCTCTGGAGCATCGACGCAATTTGACTTTTCAATGAGTCTTGGGCCTGGGTAGAACCAGTACTTGGTGTCTTTGGGGGAGATTAAAAGAGCGCTCCCACAGTGTGGATTAAACCCGTGACCTCCCGCTCGCTAGTCGGACACCATATCCACTATGAAACTGCGGCCTGACGCGTTTTGATGCGATTGTTTATTGTTATTCATTGCAAATACTCTTCAAAATATCTTAACGCTATGTTCTTGTAAATATTGCGTAAGAATGTTAATTTGATTATTAACATTAATTTCACTAAACATTGTATTTAATACATGTATAATTTCATCTATTAACGAATTAAGTTCTTGTGATTTGTCATTATCAAATATTAATTTTATTTTTTGTTGTTTTGTTTCCTTTTTATTGCTATGTAAGTTAATATTGTTTACTGTTAGAAAAGTAAAATAAATCACAGCATGATCAGAGGATTCGGTCCAATCGGGTATTTCAAATTCATAAATGACATTCCGATGGAATGTGTCGTGGTGTATTTAAGAAATAATTCGTGTACGTTAAAGTTTGTTGTAAAATAACCCACGGCCGGAAGTTTAGATGCGTAGGGATT
>VMBQ01004958.1:0-59211 GCA_007657795.1 Dreissena rostriformis
ATTAGTCTTACCTTTAGAAGAATTATTTCCTTAATACATTGTTTGTTCAAGAACGACTCATTTGTATTCCAAATAACCGGTACAAATCCATTTTATGTAATGTTAAATGATTGAGTAATATTTTAATTGTATTCGCAATTCCGACAAGTGAATGTATATACTGATTATGGTAGTTTAGATAGTTGCAACGACAAACGTGTCGTCTGAAAAAAGGAGTGTCGTCTGCAAAAAGACGGCCGCGACTGCTTTCACTGCATTGCAGGTCATGCATGTCAACAAAGAAAAGGAATGTACTTAGAACAGATCATAGAGGGACACTTGAAAATAAATGAAGTATGATGAAGACCTTATTTTTCCTCCAGGCTGTTCACGATCATTATTACGGCTCTTTTCTTACATTAAATAATGATCTGAATTCTAGTAGTTAATGATAATTATGTCTCAAAGCAATGTAGTTAAAAATGAGATGTTGTTGATTTATGTTGAGTTTAATAACTCTGTGCCGAATCTGACGTTCATGAAACCGATTGAAACCCGCAATGCTCATGTACCGTAATACACACATACACGATATAACTCGAATAGTTATTTGCATTTTTATTTATTTCTTAACATACCGTTTCCAAGTCCACATAGTTCTATAAATTAGTTGTAATTGCAATATTTTTAAGTCCCTGTAATTTTCCAAGTAACTAATTACGTTTCCAATACATGACAAAATCCATGAAAATCCATCCAAACACCCACCCGTATGGGGTCCTGAAGATAATCCTCAAGCCTATCTGTACAGTGTTCCCATGTGTACTGACTTACTACCAAGAAAGTGACTAGTTATATACCAGTGATACAAAAAGTAATACGTAATATCAGGAAAAATCAAGCCTTTAAAGGAAGGTACACTCACACATACATGACATTTTGGCCTATCAATTTGACAGTACATGGGGAAGACGGCTGGGTAAATTAATTAATAACTTGTAATCAGGCAAGCCATGCAAGCCAACCATGAAATTGTTATTTTTGAAAATAAATTATTTTCTCAAATGTTAACTATATATCAGGTTAATACGTCACACTCAGCTTTGCACGTTCCAATAAAAAAAAATTATAGTTTTTTTTGTATTAATGTTGTCTTTTTCTTTTTTGTAATTGTGTTTTGCTATGATAATGATGGGCATAATGATAGGTCACTTTCCGTAAATAATGGACCACGTACCATATTTAAGTTCATCTCATGGTGATGCATCTGAAGTTTATATTTGACCTGCAATCAAGTTACTGACTGCAGAGTATATTGTGTGAGGCTGAGTCAATACATATCATCAACTTTGAGACAACTATGTGCTACATAAGTTTCGTAGCTATGTTTAAAACAACGTGTACATGAATAATGTATCAAAAACAAACACAGTTCTCACCCAAAACATTGAACAATCAACAATATTATCCAAACGAATGCAATAATAAGAATATAATAATAAAATAACGAAGGTAATAAACAACACAGACGCTTCAGTCACCTATTTGTATTCATATTGTAGAGTATTTTTCCATTAGGTTTAAGAGTGACTAAAGAAGGCTATATCAGAATTGTAAATTTGCAATTAATTGTTTAAACTTTGTCATAACAATTTATTGTAATTGCTACTGCAATATGCTGCCTAATATATGCAGCATATTGGTTTTTAATTTTATAAAAAAACAAACCGGATACTGTTGTAAAATACAACATTTAATATCACATGAAACACGAAATAAATGTATGCATGTACATATCGTAATTACTTGCGGAACGTTACTAGATATAAACAGAGGGGGGTAATCACGTGACAAACCAGATGGCGACGTCCATGTCGAGACAGGTATTTTTCGCCGTTTTATACCCTTTAGTACTTGTATTAATTGTATAAATGCCACCACAGCAATATCACCACGAAAGTGAGTAATGTCTAATTCGTATTAAAATTCGCTTTATATCTCGACTTTATTCGCTGCGAATTTTCTAAGTGGAGCTGTAATTAGGTCACCCCACAGCAGATAAAGTCGAGATATAGAGCGAATATTAATACTAAATAAACGCAAATGACTTTCTTGCTGATATGGCTGAAAAGTGAGCGGCATTTTAAAAACATATAACAGAAATTAAGGGTATAAAACGCCGAAAAATTGTGTTTGTGTGTTTGCAAAAGGACGCAAATGACGGAACTCACTGGGTTTCACAAACAATGCCTTTTTTTGCACCGCTATTATTATCGTGTTTTAACACATGGTCCAATTAGGGCTGTTTCTGCACGAAGGACCTTAGACAAATCTCACACTTGTAGTCCCTTTGGTTGCTGTAGATTTTAAGATGTGTGCTCAATGAGAGCTTTGTTTTGGAGTTGTTTCCACAACAATCACAAGTGTATACTGACCTCACTTCCATGTGGACCACTTTGATATGTTTTTGAAGGAATTTTGGAGATTGAAATCCTTTCCACAGAGGTGGTACACGCAGTCACAAGCACCTGAGATTTCAATAAAATATCAATACACTAAGACGCTTGAATTCAATTTAATTACACAATTTACAAGCGATAACAGTATGTAACAAAATATGCATTTATGCATATATTTTTTATTTGACTTTAACGTTTAAATTCTTTTATTTTCTCTTTTCTGTTTTCAGACGACCACGGTCGGCTTATTACATTTACTCAAGGTAGTCCAAGAGACAGCTATGTCCACCACTGAGATTGTGTTTTACCTTGGTGTTGTGACCTTAATGTTGAGCCAACGTGATTGACTCAATACTTCTTAATGCACTCAACTTTTCGTGAAAATCATTCCATGGGTATAAGAGACATGAACCATATACAAAAATAACAAAAGCTAAACTACGTACTACTCTTAATAATCTAAACATCTTCGGTAAGTTTAATGAAAATCATTGAATGGGCATTTGATATAATGAACTTACACAAATATACTGGTTAAAACGTTCGACCTTGAAGTATGAAATTGACCTTGAGCCCATATGACTCATTAATGCCTTCTGCGTAACATCTCAATGACTCAAACATTAAGCCAAGCTCAATATAAATCTTTCAAAGTGTTTACAATATATGGAGTGGACAAACAATGGCGGCTCAAAATTTGACATTGAAGTAAGCTCTTGACCTTAAGCAAGCATAACCGACCCATGTCTTCTGTGCATCTCAATGCACTTAACATTTGAGGCACGTTTCATGAAATCCATCAAAGGGTAAAGGAGATATGAAGGGGATATGAAAGAGTTACCGACAGACTGACTTACGGGCAGGTGCAAGGAAGAAAGGCATTCCTGTAATTTCTATTCCGCTTTCAGAAGATGGAGGGGGGATTAACAATGTTGAGAGTGTTTGTTCTCATAGGGCCTTGGCGTTGTAAAAAAAACTTATATACCTGAGTGAACAACACTGTGTCTCTGCAGATGTTGTTTTGTGTGATAGGCAATTGGACACCTGTCGCAATGCCAGGGCCGGGATAGCCTGATGTTGACATCGTGCAGCTGTTCGTGCGATTTTACTGCAAACAGGAAACTAAACCTCTTTTCACACTTTGAACAGAAGTATTTTCTATCACAATTCATTTCGTTGTGAACTTTAAATGTTCCAATATTTTTGAAAAGCTTCTTACATATTTTGCATAAAACCTTTTCATCTTTCACCAATGCCTGCTGGGAATAACATGTACATGTATCGGTGAGTGCTCACTTTATTGTTTTTTATTTATATTTTTTCCTCTTAAACCGATCTTTCTTTGATCTTTGAACAGCATACATTTAACCTGAAGATAAATGAAAAATGTGTTTAAAAAGACAAAGTACGGGTAATAAGAGGGCTATATCAGTCCCTGTTTTTTTTAAAGAATTTACTAGAAAATAAAATGTTTGCCATTAACATATGGAAGCTCCATTCTCTAGATGTCACCGAGACAAAGACTTTGACTGATTATCAAATTGTTTGGTACCAAATTTGACTTCATTATTGTTCAAAAAAAGTTTAACTGCATCTTGATCTAGTTACCTAGTTTTCACCTCCACTGTACTCAGTTTAAAAACCATGCAAAGATACCATTTGCACTTATGGTTTGACAAAGATTTATATAATAATGGACAATAAATTTGGTTTCTACAGTGTTCAAAAGCATGGTCAAGATTTAAATACTTGCATATATGGAAAACTCCCTCAGTACCCCATCCAAATGTTTCATATATATATATATATATATATTGTGACTACATGTGTCTGTCGTCCGTCAATGTTATTCATACTTATTTCGATAATTATTTTAATTATTACGCTATAAATTACCCAATGCCATCAAATAAGTTGTTTAAACAATACATTGCGTTGTTTTGTATCAGAATATGTCGCCGATCCTTGCCTTTCATCGCCATGTTTGAACGGCTCCACGTGCAATAGGACCGGGACAAATTACACGTGCGATAGTCCCATTGGTGGGCTAAAGAACAATGGTGAACAAGGTAACGCACATGGTGTACGGTAGCATAAGTATAACAATTGGGGGATCAAAACTATTTGAGGCTGCCACAAAATGTCTTACACCATTATTTAAATTATTAAAATGTGTCCAGAAGCTTTTATAAATTGTATGCACCTGTACAGACATTCATTCAACTGTAATATTAAGTTGATGAAATGTCCCTTTATGCTATTCCATTGCCTATTCGTATCGCACGTGCTTGGTAATGGCTCCAACTTGGTTGAATTATCTTTCAAGTATGTTTCTCTCTCGTCATAGTTGTTCTCGAGTTTTATTATTTCTTTATTAAATACGAGTAACAAGTCTACAAGTAAGCCCACTCAAACACATGTATACAGTCTCAAAGATAGCATACTAGTTAAATATATACAATTAATAATTTCTATTTTGATTTCGCCATGTTTTTTATGTGTAACTGTGCTTTTCGTATACAGTATAAAGCCGTTTATAAGTTTTACATATCTCAACACAGGTACTTGTTAACTTTAAACGTTTGATTACAGCCACACACCTTGAAATAAAGTACATGTTAATCAATACATAAAGATGCAATTTGCAATTGAACGCGCTTATGTTTAAGTTTTAAAGCGCAAAAAGACGGATTTCTACCTTGTAACCACTAGATATATTCTTATTGGCATAGATAAAATATGTTTCTTATTTATACTTAAATTTACTATGCCAAATAAGGTGTGTGGCTTTACAAATGCGATCTACTGACTAAATGATAACTTTGATAACAACATTTTAAATAATAAGATGAAACATGAAATGAGTTTTGTAATCAGCTTTATGTTACCGCAGATTGTTGTAAAGGGCTCATAAATAGTGCGAATGATCATACACCGATATAAATATGACTTAAGAACAAAGATTTTATACTATATACTCATATACATCTGGAATCTCATATTTCCTTCAATTAAACATGTGGTTTGATAAAAATACTATGTTAATTTGTCACTTTCATCGGTGAAATTAGCATTGATGTCATTAGTGTATGCATTACTATGTTTGTTAAAGACCGCTGTAACACGCTTTTAAATAGTTTTGTTTCGTGAGTTTTTTCGTTCGTATTGCGTGAATGCGTTTGTGTAAGCGTGAAAGATGTCTTCATCTGAGCCTCTGTCAACACAATATTTTCCCTACTTTTCCTTGCGCTGGTACCATGCATAACATATTATAATAACAACATATTTTTATTTACAGTTACAGTTAACCCAAAATCTTTCGATGGTTGTTAAGACAAAAACTGATGTCCCATGCTTGGTCCTCTACCAAATAATTCAAATATTTGTAAATCTATTTATTTAAAAGTCCCTTGTTAGATTTTGAATTGACTAATACTAAACACAATACTAATTCATTTACGTTCTAAAATGTCTTTATCCGTGATTTTCGANGGGATTTGATCCAGCTATGCTGGTTCCAGTCAAAACTCTGCGCGGAGATTGATTTTGAAAGTCAATTATAATTCAATGATTGAAACTGTGTTACAAGAAAAAATGTGTGGCCTTGCTGTTGTGAAAACACATACCGAATCTGATCGGCCCTTGCAACAAGAAACAGAAACACAACTCAACAATTGCAATACGACTGAAACTTTATTCCGTGGAATTTCATAGACATAAACGTTCGCCATTTGTTTAAATTATCAAATAAATTGCGGCATATCTGCTACTATTAAACGATTTGATGAAATAAACGTCAAATCAGGACGGGGGTATTCCCGCTGAACACGCGTGTATCACTGACGTGATGTGTGAGCACAGTTCTTATGCAAGAATCTAAGATGATTTCATGCAACATTTTCTGAAAATTGGGAGAAAGTGACCGTATGTTTTTGAAAATAAAATAAATAGATTTGCTTACAATAGTGCAGTTGTCTGCTTTACTTTGCAATTTATGTGGAAATTAAATGAAGGGGAACAATGCAATATAAGGAATATGGAAACATTTGGATTATTCTAGTTGAAGTTAGATCTTGAAACTCAATAATACCTGCTTTTTACTCATTTGTGTTGTTTTTGTTTTTATTTGCAATCGTAGTTTTTGTACTAAAGCAAAATACTCGGAGCGCATGCGTGTGACAAAATTTAGAGATACTCGTTCTTTATGTAAACAAAATCGTCGATATTAAGTCCCTATCGAGAAAAGATATCCATACGATAGTCCTGCACTTCAACCTGGTTTCATGTCTCTTAAATTACAAAATAATTAACCGAGTTGGCCTAAGCATTTACTTAAATTATTTAATACGTATTTTATTATAAAATCATTAATTCATTCATACTGGAATTATTAAGAGCACTGGCTTGACCAACTTTATTGCTACCCTATTCCTACCTTATAAAAAAATTATTTAAATACTATTTTCTAAATGTTACGCATTTAAACATGTTACTAACGTCTGGTGTTGACTGCTTCTAATTCAATTTGAGAATCGAAAATAATAATAAATACAATAAAAATGACAAGTTTGAAAGCAACCTCTGCGCAGAGATTTGACTGGTTCCAATCATAGCTCGATATCAAATCCCTGCCGTTATAACCAACCACGTGATGATAGCCGAGACACGTGGTACAATCATTTTCACGTTGTTATTTTTACTTTTTTTTAAATTTAGGTTATGCATTTTCTTTATATGAACCTAGACTTCTACACAATTGTTAATAAAATATAAAAGAAAATAAGAAAATAATACTACGTTTCATAAAATAATACTTAAACAACAACACAAACCCTTCCATATCTGGAAGGATTGTTTTGTGATGGCAGTGGTTATTGCCAGTAAACGTGGGGAGAAAATCGCTGCGTTGAGTTTAGTTTGAAAGTATGGGAAGTAACCGAATGGAGGAAACTATTTTGTAAGCATCAACTCGGAAACGGAAATTGTCTAAGTATTACGAGAGAAGTGAACGCGAATGTGGTTGGACTAGTCTACTTTTTATTAATAGCCCAACAACATCTAAACACTGTTTGTAGTACAAAAATAAAGAAAATTGTTGGTATTCTATCGCATGCCAATTTATCGCATTACTCAGCAATCGTGTAGAAAAAACAAAACAAATTTAATTGTTACAAATATTTATAAATTGGATGTACGGATATATGTATCTACTTTCGATTTCGCTTCTTAAATGAGGTGACTCCGTCACAATAAGCAACGGGCAATGTATATAATGCTTTAGTTTCTGTATATAAATAAAGTGTTGGTGTTTTTTTGTAACAAGTGAAACACATATCTATTTGAATATTTCACATTGAACCGAGTTTCCATTCATTACCAGTCGAATTCAGGTTACCCAATTATATATTCCGTTCAAGGGAATTTGACACATTTTTTCTTCCTTATATCTATAATAATATTATAGATATAAGAACAAAAACATGTGTCAAGTATCAGTGATAACATTGAAAAATGAGTAGATAATTTTAAGTATTTTGTAAGCAAATCTCCTTTTAATAATTCGAACAATTATTTTCAGTACGTGCGATATTAATTTGTTGAACTTTTTGTGTATTTATAAATTATAGTATAAAATGGAAGGCTTTACTTTAAATATTGTGATGAAGCATACACTTTATTTATACATATTCGGAATACATACACTCTGATTGGCAGAAAAATAGTTTTGCATTACGCATGCTTGGAACTACTTAAATCTCTACCAAGAATCTGCAATTCACTTCCTCTTTTGCCTTAGACCTCGATGTCAGTGTCAGTTTAGACATCGTATGTTAGCAATGTCAAAAAGATACAGTGCCGGTAGCCCCCTGCCCGATGTCCCGAAAGAAACAGGGACTATGTCAGGTAAGTAGTCGTGCAAATAATTGTATTTTGTGATATGTCAAACGATTCAATCAAGTTTGTGTACAATATCAACAATATTCTCAGTTGATTTCTGTTTTTGATTCAATTTAATAATTTGCAATTCTAGCTGTTAAACATTTAGAAAACTAAATATAATATCCGATTCAATAAGAAGTTTTGAAATGCCACATTATTAGACATGATAAATTTGTGTATGGATGATTATAAATAAGAAAAATATTAAATAGGGAAGTAGATGCACATATACATTTACGATTTGATGGGACTTTGATGGGACTTGATGTTGTTCTCAGCTTAGGAAATCGACGCTTTTTCATATATTACAAAAAAAGAATGTAAACATTATGTTTTAACAAGCGAAATAACACTCCCGGCTAAGAAAAATGCTCACAATATTGGTTCCTTTATGTCTAATCATCATTAAAAATAGTATCGCTTTTGAAACGCTTTCCATCGATTGTGTTTTAGAAAACAGCTGTATAAACTAAGATACATTCAGAAGCCTAAAAGGTTCATGCAAGGCAATATTTTTATTGTTTTTATCTGACCTTTACAATAATTTTATTTTATTAAAACATTATATATTTGTCGATGCATATATTTCAATACATTTTTCAAAAATAACAAAATCTGTGAAAAAGGTCCCGTAAAAATGACAATGATGATGATGATGATGATGATGATGATGATGATGATGATGATGATGATGATGGTGATGGTGATGGTGATGATGATGATGATGATGATGATGGTGTTTGTGGTGGTGGTAGTGGTAGTGGTGGTGCTGATGATAAATGAAACCATGTTACTGAGCGGTGTGTTTATAATATTATTTGTGAACAATATCAGCCAACAACATCATACATGCATACAGCTTATAAGGAAACAAATGCCTTCGCAAAGATCTGACCGATTTTCACGCAATTTAACATGATGACCGATTCCGTTTTACGACTTGAAAGGCACTTATTATTCATTTCCTTTCGACTATATGAGTAGATTTAATTCAAGAAGTAAGACATACAACTATGGTTTCAATTACCCAGAAACAGTCGGATTGTGCTTATAATATGCAATATTTCTACACTCAATTTCTAAGAGAAAGCACCGTGTACCTCTATACAATGAAGTAGCGCCATCTATAAAATATGTTTTGGCATTCCTATCCTTGCTTTCATCTCAAATTCTATCTCACTTGCCATTCTTCTCTTTGACTGATTTGTACAAAGTTAAGTGTCAATATTGTGTGATTGTTTTCGCAAATCCTATAGTTTTTATTTGTCAGTATATATTGTTTAATATAAAAACAAGGCGTTCACAATATAGAACTTTTTGCCGATGCAATGTTGATCATGTACATGTTATAAGAAATTAAGCGATATAGAAGATATCAATTTAAAGTAAACTGTTAAGTAGCTGCAATATACAGTAAGAAACTTTGAAAAACCACAGGGCATTTCATTCCAAAAAAATCAAAGGCAACCAAGAATTAAAGGGGCTTCTACCATGTTGAGTGTTCAGAGTCATAAGCGAAAACTGCTCAATATTTTACATGGCGCCTTACTACATTAAAACGTTTTAGTNATTTCAAATTCTATCCCACTTGTCATTCTTCTTTTTGACTGATTCGTACTCATTATCAATATCATAGTAATTGTCTTCACACATCTAAAAGATTTCATCTATCAGCATCCAAAGTTAAATATAGAACAGGATAACACTTGTTATTTGACAAGTGGATTGTTGATCATGTAATAAGTAAGAAAGAGATATAGACGACAGAAGTTTGTGGAAAACACTAAGTAGTTTCAATAACAACAAAACACTTTGAAAAACAATGGAGCATCTTCAATCTAAGAAAAAGTGACCGTATGTTTATGAAAATAAAATAAAATAAATGTGTTTACACTAGTGCAGTCGTATGCTTTACTTTGCAATTTATGTGGAAATTAAATGAAGAGGACCAAAAGAATATAAGGAATATGGATACATTTTGATTATTGTAGTTGAAGTAAGATCTTGAAATTCAATTATACCTGTTTTTTCCTCATTTTTGTTGTTTTTGTATTTATTTGCAATCGTAGTTTTTGTAGTTAAGCAAAATACTCGGAGCGCATGCGTGTGACGTCATCAAGAGATTCTCGTTCTTTAAGTAAACAAAATCGTCGATATTAGGTCCCTATCGAGAATAGATATTCGTACGATATCCCTGCACTTCAACCTGGTTTCATGGCTCATTAAGTAAAAATTAACTAACCAAGTTGGCCTAAACATTTACTTTAATTATTTAATACATATTTTATTATAAAATCATTAATTTATTTGAATTCATATTGGAATTATTTAGAGCACTGTCTGAAATCAACTTTATTGTTATCGTCTTCCTACTCTATAAAAAACTTATTTGCATATTATTTTCTAAATGTAACGCATTTAAACATGTTACTTACGTCTGGTGTTAACTGCTTCTAATTTAATTGGAGAAATGAAAATAATAAGAAATACATGCAATAAAAAATGATAAGTTTGAAAGCAACCTCCACGCAGAGATTTGACTGGTTCCAAGCATAGCTCGATATTAAATCTATGCCGTTATAACCAACTACGTGATGATAGCCGAGACACGTGGAACAATAATGTTCCCGTTGTTATTATCCCCACACTTTTTGAAAAAAAGGTGGGGATATTGTGGTGATATCCGCCGTCCGTCTGTCCGGTTGTCCGTCTGTCCGGTTGTCCGTCCGTCCGTCCTGGCCAATATCTCCTCCTACACTATTAGCACTAGAACCTTGAAACTTACACACATGGTAGCTATGAGCATATGTGCGACCCTGCACTATTTGGAATTTTGATCTGACCCCTGGGTCAAAAGTTATAGGGGTTGGGGTGGGGCCGCGTCAGAAATTATCACTCATTTTTTTAGGTTATTTTACATTTACTTCTTTATTTCTACACCGATTCACTTCAAATTGATACTGAACTTCTCTTATGACAATACGGTCAATCTCAACTATGCATGGCCCCATTACCAACCCTGGGGCGCCCTGCCCACATAGGTCACACCCACCCAAAATTGCCTTTACTATAACTTCTTCATTTCTACACCAATTCACTTCTAATTGATACTGAACTTCTCTATGACAATACGGTCAATCTCGACTATGCATGGCCCCATTACCAACCCTGGGGCACACCTAGGTCAAACATTCGGTGTGGGGATACGCGTCGGCCTCTGCCGCGCCATTTCTAGTTATATTTGTTTTAATTTAGGTTATGTATTATTTTAATATGATCCTAGACTTCTACACTATTGTTAATAAAATATAAAGAAAATAATACTACGTTTCATAAAATATACTTAAACAAAAAAATAAAATCCTTCAATATCTGGATTGTTTTGTGATGGCAGTGGTTATTGCCAGTAAACCTGGGAAGATAACCGCTGCGTGGAGTTTGGTTTGAAAGTAGGGGGAGTAACCGAATGGAGGAAACTATTTTGTAAGCATCAACTCGGAAACGGAAATTGTCTAAGTATTTCGAGAGTAGTGAAAGCGAAAATGGTTGGATTAGTCTACTTTTGATTAAAGGGAGACTGTACGATTTTGTAAAATATTTATGAATTTATATAAAATATGTAAAAAACTTGTTATACATATATTTCAATATAAATGAAAATAAAAGTTAAGAAGAAAATGTGTCGAAAAATGCAAAATAAGCCAGATGTTTATTTCTGAAATCGAAAAAGGCTTCCAGTCGAATTTGCCAGCATATATATTATGCATGTACAATGTGAATCTAAATTTAGTTTTAGTGCAGATTCGTTCATACGACACAAAGACACAATTTTCTGTCCTAGCAAATACGAGTAAAAGTGTCGGCATCGGCTTTAACCAGCGCTAACTTGTCTTTGCTGCATTTTATGAAATTTGTCTTCAATGAATAATTTGTCTTGCCTATTTTGTGTAATTGTAACATATTTGTATCAATGTATTACAATTTAACACATATGAAAATCGTACAGTCTCCCTTTAATAGCCCAAACAACATCTAAAAGCGATTTGTAGTGCAAACATAAAGACAATTGTTAGTATTAAATTGCATGCCTTCTTTATCGAACTACTCAGCAATCGTGTAGAAAAGGCAAATTTAATTGTTACATTATTATTTATTGAATGTAAGGGTATATTTATCTATTTTCGATTTCGCTACTTAAATGAGGTAGCTCCGTCACAATAAGCAACGGACAAGATATATATTGCTATAGTTTCTGAATATGAATAACGTGTTGTTATTTGTTGTAACAAGTGAATCAAATATCTATTAGAATATTTCACATTGAACCGAGTTCCCATTCATTAACAGTCAAATTCAGGTTACTCAACTATATATTCCATTCAAAGGAACTTGACACATGTTTTCGTCCTTAGATCTATAAGGAAATTATAGATATAAGAACAAAATAATGTGTCAAGTAATTGTGATAACATTAAAAATGAGAAGATAATTTTAAATATTTTGTAAACAAATCGCTTTCTAATAATTCGAACAACTATTTTTAATATGTGCGATATTAATTTGTTGAAATTTGTGTGTATAGGAGGTTTTGGGTATTCCGATAATGACGTCACGTTTGCACACGCGCAAATTTTGGCCGTCAATACAGCGGCCATTTCGCATTTGATGAACCGCATCGTGATAAGGTTACCATAACAAGCTCTTCTTGGCACATCTTCGCAACCATTATTAAGAACAAAAAATATTAAGAAATGGAAATTCTTTCAGAATAAGTTGAATTCAATGAAAGAACACAAATAAGGACGAAGACAAACGACAAATAGATTGATTTTATGTAATCAACATTAAGTAACTGATTTGAACCTTTATATGTCTGTAAAACTTACCTTGTTACAGATTAAATAAATCATCTTGATAAATGTATTTGTTTTTATTTAATTGTTCACACCAATTTTGACACTCTTTGTTTAAGCATTTTGTAACCCAGTGTTTAATTGCCCCTTTGTTTATCACAAACCGATTATCTCGATGTGATCGGATATTGTCAAGACAATTACTAAGAAAACAGGGTATCATAAATCAAGGGACCTATACCTGTATAGGTCCCTGAATAAAGCACATGTGGCTGGTCATTTAACACAATGTATGATACCTTAATGCCATCTCTTGGCATATTGAGCAGACATTTAAACCAAATTGTAAAGCCAAATACTTAACAGTTGCTTTAATAAAATATTTTAATATATTTAAAAAATAGACATTTGTCCGAAATGGATTAACAGGAACTACCGGGTGCATAGAATATTTTATATCCAGTTTAAACATAATAATAAAGTGTTTCATAATTATAAATTTAAAATATTGTACAAATGTACTGCTACACAATTAACGTATTTGACGGGTACCGGCAAATGTAACCTCCGCTATTACGTGTAAAGATCTTACTTTACTGCAGTGTTCGAACATCATCATGAAAACAAGCTATCACGTTTGATCACAATAGGGATATAAAATACTTGCGTAAAATAAATTAAATGTATAGATTTATGGTATAATAAAGTGCTATATTTTTATCACCCATTATCACTAGTAAAGAGATTTCAATATCCATGTACATGCAAAAGACAGTTCAATTTGCAAAATATGCCGTTGTTTTTTTCCATTTGTATGTTAAAATTTATTAATATTTACATTCAATGTAAATGAAACGAAAATTAATTCAATAAAAAAGAAAATTAAAACTACATTTAAAAATTGTAATGTATTGCGCTTTTTAGGGCTTTGTTTTATAATTGATTCAATACACCTCTTGCACTAAAATTCCATCACTGATGAAAAATAACACTATCAAATCCACACCACTTTTAATAATCAGAGACGTATATATACATATACATTAACGATGTGATGGGACTTTGATGGGACTTGACGTTGTTCTCAGCTTAGGAAATTGACACTTATTTCATATATTTTAAACAAGGATGTAAACATTATGTTTAAACAAGCGAAATAACACTTCCTCTTTTGCTTTAGACATCGATGTGAGTGTAAGTTAAGACATCGTCTGTTAGCAATGTCAAAAAGATACAGTGCCGGTAGACCCCTGCCCGATGTGCCAGAAGAAACAGGGACTATGCCAGGTAAGTATTCGTGCCAATAATTGTATTTGTTTTTATATTTCAAACGATTCAATCAACCATATTCTCAGTTGATTCTCGGTTGATTTCTGTTTTTTTTTTTATTTTTTATTCTATTTCATAATTTGCAATTCTATCTGTTTAACATTTAGAAAAAAAAGTAATATCCGAGTCAATAAGAAATTTTGAAATGACACATTTTTAGACATGATAAATTTGTGTATACATAATTATAAATAAAAAGAATATTAAATAGGGAAGTAGATTCACATATACATTAACGATGTGATGGGACTTTGATGGGACTTGACGTTGTTCTCATCTTAGGAAATTGACACTTGTTTCATATATTTAAAACAAGGATGTAAACATTATGTTGAAACAAGCGAAATAACACTCCCGACTAAGAAAAATGCTCAAAATATTGGTTCCTTTATGACTAATCATTATTAAAAATAGTATCGCTTTTGTAACGCTTTCCATCGATTTTTTGTGTGAAACAGCTGTATAAGCGTTTATAATACGGTAATAAATTCGTAAGCCTAAACGGTTCATACACGGCAAAATTTTATTCATTTTTATCCAGCCTTTATAATTATTTTATTCTATTCAAAACATTATTTATTTGTCAGTACATATATTTAATGACATTTTTCAAAAATAAAATCAGTGAAAAAGGTCCCGTAAAAAATGAGATGATGATGATGATGATGATGATGATGATGATGATGATGATGATGATGATGATATTGATGATGATAATGATGATACAAATGATAATGAAGATATTTGACGATGATGATTTTTGAAGTGGATATGAGATGATGCTTATGATGCTTATGATGATGATGATGATGATGATGATGATGATGATGATGATGATGATGATGATGATGATGATGATGATGATGCTGATGATGATGATGATGATGATGCTGAGATTATGACGACGATGATGACGATGATGATGACGATGATGATGAGGTTGATGATGATAATGACGATGACGATGACCATGGTCATGACGACGATGACGACGACGACAACGACGACGACGACGACGATGATGATGATGATCCGACTGATTTTCTCGCAATTAAACATGACAGCTGCTTCAGTTAACGACTTGAAACACAATAATAATCACATTTTATTTAGACTAAATTAATAAATTTAATTCAAATAATAAGATAAATAAAAATATATAAATTACCAATTTTTTGTCGGATTGCGCTTAATGTATGTAATGTTTCTATACTCTCTATTTCTAAGAGAAAGCACTGTGTACTTCTATACAGAGCAATGGCGCTACATAAAATATTGTTGGCAGTTCTGTCATTTCTTACATTTCAAATTCTATCCCACTTGTCATTCTTCTTTTTGACTGATTCGTACTCATTATCAATATCATAGTAATTGTTTTCTTAAAGATTTAATCTATCAGTATCCAAAGTTAAATATAGAACAAGATAACACTTGTTATTTGACAAGTGGATTGTTGATCATGTAATAAGTAAGAAAGAGATATAGACGACATAAGTTTGTAGAAAACACTTAAGTAGTTTCAATAACAACAAAACACTTTGAAAAACAATGGAGCATCTTCAATCTCAGAAAAAGCAAACAGAACCACGAATGTAATGGTTTTCTACGATGTAGAGTGTTGAAAGTCACACGCGAAATCGCCATCTGAAAATGAACAAACATATACAGTGATTCCGTGAGCCATAGGCTTGTAATGAGCTTTCTATTACCTCCTGTAAAATTCTTGCACGAAAACATCATAATTTTTTGCAAGCCCTTACTAAATTCAAAATGTATTAATTAATAATAATGTATATGTCTGTTCTTTTGTTGTTATTTTTTTACAACCTAGAATATGCGAGTGTTATACTTAATGACTTTTCAGGCGAATACGAGTGTATCCACGCACAAGACATGACTGCTAGTAGCATGAGTAGTCTCGAGGAACTTACTATACTTGGTGGGTGATGCTTGGTATTGTGTTGACCCGTTCGAAAAAAAACGTTTTTCATCCTTGCTTATTTCGGCCACCTGTCATTAACTTTTTAACTTATTAACTTAAGCTCACCTGCTCGAAAAGTGACATGGTGGGCTATTAGAAAATCGTCGTATTTTTAATATTTGGGATGTACCATCGTATTTTGGTCCTTTACCTTGCACGAAAACATCTTAATATTTTGCAAGCCCTTACTAAATTCAAAATGTATTAATTTATAATAATGTATAATTATGTCTGTTCTTCTGTTGTTATTTTTTTACAACCTAGAATATGCGAGTGTTATACTTCATGACTTTTCAGGCGAATACGAGTGTATCCACGCACAAGACAAGACTGATAGTAATATGAGTAGTCTCGAGGAACTTACTATACTTGGTGGGTGATGCTTGGTATTGTGTTGACCCGTTCGAAAAAAACGTTTTCATTCCCTGCTTATTTCGGCCACCTGTCATTTACTTTTTAACTTATTAACTTAAGCTCACCTGTTCGAAAAGTGACATGGTGGGCTATTAGAAAATCGTCGTATTTTGAATATTTGGGATGTACCATCGTATTTTGGTCCTCTACCTCAAGGGTCTTAACTGGTCTCGCCCTGGGGTCGCCTGTTAGACATATACTTATAAAGGGAAGTAAACTAGTTTTGCCTGAAACCGCGAAACCCAAGACTTTCATATTGGGTATTTAGCATCATCTACAGGTCTTCTACAGCGTTTGTTCTAATCCAGCCCCGGGGGGGGGGTCAAAGCTGACCACGTCGTACGGGTCACATTTTCAATTCGAACATATTGCAAAATAAATTTGAAAATATTATCTACAGAAATGCCCAGGGCTTTTATATTTAGAATGTAACATCAGATAGTGGTCCTCTTCAAAGCTTGTTCAAATTTTGTCCCTGGGGTCAAAACTGACCACGCCCCTGTATAGTATCATTTAGTTAGTAATATACTTTACAATCAAAATAACTTCAAAATAATTATTATTGTAAAGGCAAATGCCCATAAATGTAATATTTTGTATGTGGCATCCGATAGTGGTCTTCTACAAAGTTTATTCAAAATATACACCAGGGGGTTAATCTTTGCCTTTCCCTTGAGGTGGTGTGACATGTTTTATTTAGACCTACTGAGCAAGGGATGTTTATATTATGTCTTTGTCTTCAAAAGTAGCCCAAAACACAGTCTCTCGAGTATACAACAGTTTTCAGGTGAGCGTTAATGGATCCTCGGGTTACTCTTGTTTCGTAAGTCTGTCTTTGAACGTGACATGGTATTATGCAATAAGTGTTTGCATGTAAAAGTGCTGTCTCTTATTGTACTATGTCGTCCCAGAGTTGTTTTGTTTGTCAGTGTATTTGCGCAACAAATTGTGAAAGGATTTGCATGGGCGTTTCTCGAAAACTTGGTTATGTGTATAATTATCAAAGGGTTAGATTTCGGTGTTGATCTAGATCCTTGGTATACAGACGTGGATATACATATTGATGTTCCATCACTTCGCTATTGTTTATTGTAGACACATGCACTGTTCAGGTGAAGAATGTGCCTGACATACACATGTCGGAAGAAATGTTGAAACTGTTTTTCGAAAGTAAAACGTTCAATCAAGTGCCGAATGTGAAAACAGTGATTCTGTCAGAAAAGAATGAAGCGACGGTGACATTTGATAACCCGGATGGTACTGAATGTATACTATGTAACTACTTAATACAGAAATTGTTACACAAAACCACTCAAAAGCGTCTATATTTTAAGTTTACGATCATTTTGCCTATTAAACTAACATCAAAAGAAATATATTTGTGTTGTTTTATAGGTTTTAAATGAATAACAAATTAATACATGTTTGCTCAATATTAACGATTGTACCAGATGTAACCTAAAACAAAAACGGAGATAATTGCAGCTATTGCATATACATAACTCGTCTGCTACTAAAAGTTATAAAAGGTATGAAATTGTATATATACGATGCTAATCAAGTTATCGTCCGTTAAATAACGTTTTAAAATTTGTATGAATATATTAATTATAGTTTTATCATATCGTGTATACTTTGCTTTTCTCATTAAAGAGGCTTCTTTTGTGCTACAAAAACACCACGAAAACCCATGCGTATTAAAGGGGAAAATGCTTACCATTCTGCCGATGGCGCCAGTGGCTACGCCTGTACCAGAAAACCAGTACTCGGACGGGTATACCCGACCAAGCGATGTCTGTAGATCTTCATGTGATGAAATACAAAGAAGCGACCAACAAGACAATCGTTCGGACGATTTTTATTCCGTTGAGGTACACCCTGTAATGCAAACCCCTTACAAAACACTTGTAGTGAGATTTTCTGATAGCCTTTTGCCTGTTATTCGTCTTCCTTCGCGCGTCGTCAAGCCTTGTGAACACTTTAGAGGCCACATTTATTGCATAATCTTCAAGACACGTTGTCAGAACATGTTTCCCAATAATGGGTCAGGTGGTGTCAAACTATTGGTCAGAAGGTCAAATTAAAGAAATTCTCGTGAACAATCTAGAGGCCACTTTTATTTCACAACCTTCATGAAACTTGGTGAGAGTATTCGCCAGAATAATATATCGGTCAAGTTCAAAACTCGGCAATATGGGGTCATCAGCTTGGTGACAAGGTCATATTTGCTCAGAACATTTGTTCTAATGATTTCTCTGCCGAGTAGGACACGGTTACTTTCCATTGAAAGACAGATATAGCCGAAATGAAGCGGGGAAGTTTTCATTATGTGGGTAAAGTAAAACTATTTGATTGCTCGAGAAGTAATAAGTTTGACCCATTCATCATTTTAATGGCTCAGAACATTAAAAAAGTGCGGTGTTATGATATCTGGAATGTGTTCTAACATGATTGTGTTTTGTTAAAAAAAAATGCTGTCATGTGTTTATGTACTTTCCTTATAATTCTATTGTGAAACCTTGTGAACTCTACCTGCTGAGAAAAGTGTATTTCCTTTGGGTTTTATGTTAAGCGCCTTAGGGCGTTTGTTTAAACAGTACTAAGTGCACATACTTGTGCCAGTACAAGACCGATCCTCACACAAGCTTACTCTGCAAACGTCAAAACTTGCAGATTAATGAATAAGCCAAACTAATGCTATATACAATTACATAATAATTTATAAATTGCTATTTATATAATATGTGTTGTTCTAGAATTTACCCGAAGAATTCAGCCAGGAAGAATTGGCCTTATTTCTTGAAGCAAACCTTCCACTTGACGAGACTCCCACAATGGTTATACCTAAAAGCAAACAAGCTGATGTTGTTGAGTNGTCATCTATATTTCATGTTTTTAATAAATCTAGTTGATTTTTAGAAATACTCCCCCCCCCAAAAATGTTCGAGACTTTCTCATTATATGTGTATGTCTTACAGAGGTTGAGAGCGTATGCAGTAAGACGAACCATACGTTGGACTCAGTAACTGTAAAGGTGTCCTACTATCACCGTGAACTGGGCTTACCAGACGATTGTGAAGCCACCGTTGGGCTAAAACGATTTAGTTTTCTTTTTGACCTATATTCATACGACAAATACAAGGTGAAGTATTTAAAAAAACAACCGGCGTTGCAGGACAAAATAAATAAACAATTGCAGATGTGTTCCGCTTCCGTGATAAACTGGGAGGGCAATATAACTATTGAATGCACCATTGCAAAAGACGACCCGGAATTCAGTAAGCTTAAGAACTGGGAGCAGACGTCGAGGAAAATTGTACACGACGCTTTTGAACGAGTCGTGGTGAAGAAGCGTTCAGTTAAAAGCAAAATGTGGGCATCAGTAAAGGAAGGTTTGCAGAAGGTAACATTTTCAGACCCCGATCATGTAGCTCTTTTTATGGAAAACAATAATGGATTTATTATACTTGTTGCAGATGGATCGGTTATTGATAGTGCATGGTGGGCAGTGATACAAAATATAGAGGACACGGAAAAAACTTACAAAGCGAGCAAAGAGACGGATTCTCAGATTGTTTTGATTACAGTTTCCGAAGGAAAATACTTGATTAAGTCAGGTTTTGAAAAGCACACTCATGTCGTTCGGTTGGAATATTGTGAAAAAGGACCTAAAATGGAGATCACATTAACGGGGAAGAAGAAGGATGTAGATGAATGTACTCTGAAGATTTATACGGAAATTGAAGACATCGAATCGAAGAAAATTTTACTAGAACCTGAACATGCTCGTTTACTAAAGCGGAAAGATATTCAAAAGGCTGTTACACAGGAGATGAACACAAACAATCTCACTGATGTTTGGGAAATCTATGGTGATTCCGTTATAATGTACACCAAAGAAAGAGATGATTTTCCAATGATGGAACAGATAATTGTTCATGCAGTGTCCAAAGTTGTTGTAAAACTAGATACACATTCTTTAGAAGCCATTTCCTCGGAGAAATGGAAGACTGTTGAGAACGGTTTGCGGTATTATTGCGAAGGCTGCTTAGAAACCAGAATTGATGATCAACGGATGGAGTTATGCATCTTTACCAGGCCCTCTATGGAGGATGGAGTACAAGATGCTGTAGAAGAATTTCGAAACAAAAATGTTGTGTATGTAGAACGGTTCACGGTTGATGCCTCAAAGGCAAACTTCATGCAAAGACACATGGAAACAGAGATGTCGCCAATAAGGAAGAGTGTAACAAATATTGACATACATAGCAACGGATGCATTGAGATAGAAGGTACATATATTATACGACATTTGTAGCCAAGTTAATTATTTACAAGTGAGAACTCATTATTAAAGATTACGCACAAATATCTATACTGTCATCGTATTGACGATTTTACTTATGTTTTAATATATATATATATNTACACATTCTTTAGAAGCCATTTACTCCGAGAAATGGAAGACTGTGGAGAAGCGTTTGAGGGAATATTGCAAAGACTGCTTCGCAACCAGAATTGATAATCAACGGATGGAGTTATGCATCTTTACTAGGCCCTCTATGGAGGATGGAGTACAAGATGCTCTAGAAGAATTTCGAAACAAAAATGCTGTGTATACAGAACGCTTCATGGTTGATGCCTCAAAGGCAAATTTTATAAAAAGACACATGGAAACAGAGATTTCGCCAATTATGAAGAGTGTTACAAATACTGACATACATAGCAACGGATGCATTGAAATAGAAGGTACATATATTATACGACATTTGAAGCCAAGTTAACTATTTACGAGTGAGCATTAATGGTTAAAGATTACGAAAAATATCTATATTGTCATCGTATTGACGTTTTTACTAAGAATATATATATTAATAATCAAGCTACCAACCAGCAGTGAGTAACATCTTCAAAAACAAATTAAGGTCATCAATTCAGAATCATTATAATAACGTAAATCCTCTAAACGAATGCTCTTACATTATATGTTTGCGTTTGCATGAACGTCAGCGAGTATTAAAGCGGCAAAGAAAGCATTGGTTGAGTTGGCAGACACAATACTTATCGAGGCGCACGAAATTAAGAAACCAAACATCAAACAGTACTTTTCTTGTAATAAGGCAATGGAGTGCATACAGAAAGCAGAGTCACATGGTCCATGCGTTATCGAGACAAAATGATCCGGGTTTTCCAAATCAATTCGGATTGGGAAATCCGACGGCCGTAAAATGACATTTNATACAGAAAGCAGAGGCACATGGGCAATGCGTTATCGAGACGAAAGGATCTGGGTGTTCCAATTCAATTCGGATTGGGAAATCAGATGGCCGTAAAATGAGATTTGAGAAACCGACACCATGCGCAGAGGTTTCTGTAAACGGTACAAAGGTAAGCGTGTAATAAATATAACTTTTCTATACCATGCGGTTTGAAACTTTTATATATATTAAGATAANGTGCTATTGATAAGCAATTTCTAAAATAGGCTTTATTGTTGATATAATTCAAGAGTATGCTTCTATATGATATTGTCTGTCAATACGTTTGTTTCAGATAAGTGTCATTGTCGGGGATATAACTGAACTAAAAATTGACGTAATAGTTAATGCTGCAAACCGGACGTTAAAACACAGTGGAGGACTTGCTCGAATAATCCAGGAAAGGGTATGAATGCATTAATAGCAATCGCATACGATTGTGAAATAAGTTCAGTTTATACATCTTTACTTTTAATTATTTATGGTATACAATCCGACAAAAAATATTCAAAACATATCTTATCCTTAACTTCACCAATGTGTCCCATTCATCTAGTGATTTGTTGCTATTGTTTTATTATGTGTTCGTACACAAGTAGACTATTTTTTAAACTTAAGAACATTTAAAAGCTTGTTTGAACTGTACTATANACGTGTTAGTTAATGCTGCAAACCGGACGTTAAAACACAGGGGAGGACTTGCTCGAATTATCCAGGAAAAGGGTATGAATGCATTAATAGCAATCGCATACGATTGTGAAATAAGTTCAGTTTATGCTTCTTTACTTTTTATTATTTATGGTATACAATACGACAAAAAATATTAAAAACATATCTTATCCTTAACTTTCACCAATGTGTCCCATTCATCTAGTGATTTGTTGCTATTGTTTTGTTATGTGTTCGTACACAAGTAGACTACTTTGTAAACTTAAGAACATTTAAAAGTTTGTTTGTACTGTACTGTAAATAAAAGTTCCTCTTTAAGCGCAGCTGAATAAGATCCATTTTGACCGAGATATCTTGCGATAATTAATGACGCAGGATAATAGAACGCCAATAGAACTCTGCATATTTTCTAAATTTGGGGCATGCAAACCTACTGCATATGTTTAATGCATACCAATAGCTATTGCATAGTTATATGGAATTATATGTGCATAATGGTTGAAATAAGCGGTGAAATAAAGTTAGAAACATGTTTACAACGTAGACTACTCTTAACGAAACACAGTTATAACCAATTCGAGATATTTGCCATGGTTGCAGGGGGAGATGCGGTGGCCAAGGATTCAGAGAAGAGAATACAACAGAAAGGCGTGGTGAAAGATGGCGAAGTGTACATGGTCGTCCCTGGAAACCTTAGTTGCAAGGCAGTGGCCCACGCGGTTGGTCCGCAGTGGAAAGGAGGAAAGGACGGCGAGGACAAGCTGCTCAGAAATGCTGTTTTTAACTGCCTAAGGAAGTCGGAGAAACGTGGCTACAAGACCATAGCCATTCCGGCTCTCAGCGCGGGCATGTTCCACTATCCAATTGACCAGTCTTGCAAAGAAATCATCATGGCAATCGACGGATACATTAAGGTGATATATTATTTTGCTCTTAAAAATAACTATGAGGAAATGGTTCCGTTAAAACACAAGCGTCAGCAAATTAAGATGATATGATCCATGTTTTTTAATTCACATTATGCTTAATATCACAGTATTGCTTGTGCTTGTATTGTTGACAAGAATTTGTCTAAAACATCTCTTCATGTAAACATTTTTAATATATTGCATGCATATTCAAGTAAACTTGTTTTTCAACATTATGTGCGAACTTCTATTTACATGCTGCGATATATTTTCTTTCATATATTTTATCCATATTTATATTGTGATCACTCTATATTTGGCCTCCCTCGAAATACATTGAGAGTGTTTACCTGGATAATATCTAGACCGAGTTTAAATCTGGATCACGTGCATAAAAAACTAGGTCACTAGGTCACTTGGTTAAATCTTAGAAAATTCTAGTAACCACCCTATAAGCCATATTTATGACACAATATTGATGCAACTTGATCAGAATATTTATCTAGACAGTATCGATGCCGAGTTTGAATGTGGGTAAAAAAACTAAGTACAAACCTAATTATCACTATCGAGGCCACATGTATGACTCAATCTTGATTACACATGGGCAGACTGTTTATTTTGATTCATATCCGATCTGATTCACGTGGGTCTTAAAACTAGATTTCCAGGTCAATTCTAAAAAAACTCATATCACTTTTGGAGCAACACATCTACATCAAGCTTGATGAACTTGGTCAGAATGTTTATCACGACAATATATACCAAGTACGAATCTGGGTCAGGTGTCTCCAACAACTTAATCATTAGGTCAATCTTAAAATAGCTTGTTACCACTCTAGAGGCCACATTTATATGTCAGTCTTGATGATATCTGGTAAAAATGATTATCTTGACAATATGAAACTCATGTTTGAGTATGGGTGAAGTTGCGTCTAAACTAGAGCACCAGGTCAAGTCTTCAACACTTGGTGCCCTTGAACACAGGTGAGCCATCATGACCCTCTTGTTTAAATGTATTTATAATTGTTCAAAAAATGTCATTGACCATCATTTATATATATTTTAGTATTTTACTGTTTTGTACAATATACATGGATATATATTGTTGTTCTAGTGCTTTAAAATATATAAACCTTGTGATATTTTACAGGACCACACATTCGATGAAATACTTCTATGTGACATCAGTGCAAACACAGTGAACACATTCTGTGACGCTCTTCAAGCTCAATACCCACGTACAAATATTTTATGCAAGTACTACATTTATTGTGTTCGGGCGTGATTAACGGAGGTTCATTTTCAAATGCCTTTGTTGTTGTTTTAAGTAACTTACGAAGTAAATCGGACGTGTAGTACCAAATGTGTGATGGTCTGATTAACTAGTAATAAACCCAGATTTTTACACACTTAAAATGTTTATTGCTGGTATATTGGATTACGCTTTAATAAAATGGTTCGAAGCTGTTTGTGCATATGTGAAGGTATTGATTTACTAGGCGTTTAACTATGTAAACGGTAAAATTCATGTGAACAAACTATTAACACAATCTCACGATAGGTAAATCATCGCGGTACGAAACAAAATTGCACATATACATAAGATAAAATATTGAAGGTTTAACGTTAATAACTATTATAACCTTACTTGTTTTGAAAAGTGAAAGTAGGAGAGACCGGTTCAGGGGTACAAATACACATTTATGAGGAGATGGAATTGAGGCCGTCTTCGGGGCGATCCAGACAAAGGACAAATAAAAGTACGTCTGATAAAGTGGCGTTTGGCAAGGTGGCAGTGGAGGTGGTCAAGTCAGCATTAGAACACGAACAGGTAATGTTCACACGTTTGTTTGGAACAGTTTGGCTCTAGTATGTTTTGTATTGGCGCTTATGCAATAATGACAACTTACAAATATTACTTTTTTAAACTAACTCGTTACATTACTAGGTTTGATGTACAAGTTCACTAACTGAATGATACAATATTTTGCGAGTTAAGCGAATTATGCAGCATTTAAATCGAATTCAATTCTTGCAAAAAACTTTTCTAGAAGTGTAGGGCATGTCTAGCAGTAAAGAGTTTGTGTGGTTAAGGAACTTGTTAGCGTGACCAATTGTAAGAGATAAAGCTATTCTCGACATACAATCTAGAAATTAGCGAAAATAGTAACACATATCCCGTTGTATGTTATGTGTAGCCTTCGTGCATTTAATCCAAGATGTAAAAGTTCCTGATATTATGTTATGATTGTCACATTATTTTCAGGTCGATGTTATAGTTAATTCTGCATCAGCGGACTTGAAATTACACAAGGGTATGTCATCAAAAGCTCTGTCGGACGCGGCGGGGAATGGGCTTCAACGAGAACTGGATTCCATGTATCCCCACGGCATACAAGCAGGGCGGGAAATTGCCAACACTGCAAATTTTCAACTTCCCTGCAAACGCATTTACCACGTGGCTGTCAAACATTATTCTTCCACGGAAGATCTTAAGGTACTTTTCTTTTTCCACATCTTTTTCGTATGTAGAAAGTCTCACACATGTTAGGAATGTTTTATAAATTACATATATCAATAGATCTAGTCCATTTTGAACAATTACTCGTTATTTGTATTACTGTTGTATTGTAAAAACAACCCCAGACTTTTTTTATTACTTAAACTCTAATAAATAACATATTGTTTTGTTCGTATATGCATGTTTTATGTTATGTAATACATGTTTTGTTAAATATTGAATCAGAACATAAATATGCATATTACATTGCTAGTACTTTGAAAGCGAAAAGTGTGGTTTTATGGGCTGTGAACTAATATGTCTCAATATTATGCGTAGTGTACTGTTGCAACATTAAATGCAAAACGTGTTATTATTATGGGCTGAGAACAAATAACGTCAGTATTCATCTGCGAAAGAACGAATTGTTTCATTTATGTTTTAAGGGTATCGAATATGTGGTTTCGGAATGTTTGAAACTGGCCCACACACACGGACACGGTTCAATCGCATTTCCTGCCATCGGCACAGGCGGTCAGAAGTATCCCATATCCGACGTGGCCAAAACGATGATTTCCAGTGTAGATTGGTTCTCCAGACATAACAAAGGATCATCCGTGGGGCTGGTTAGAATAGTTATTTACCACAAGGACGATGCTGTATATCAGGTACATGCATGGTTTTCTTAATGGGTACGAATCCAGTATTAGGAATAAAAACGAACCATGTACCAAACGAACCATGTACCAAAGTGCATTATGTGTAGTATGCATAGGTTAATACGCACCATGTACCTCAAGTGTTGTAACAATTCAATAACAGATCTCAGTGGCATTACGGCATTGTTACTAGTATGCCTTCGGCATATTGATGCATATGGCGTATAATGATCGCCCTATCCTTCCGTATGTCCTTCTGTTTGTAATATTTCCAGCAAATTTTAGCGTTTCGTCTAGTTTCAACACCGATTGTTCTATTTTAATCTCACACAGGTCTAAGGAATTAATGTTTTATATCCGCCAAATAACCTGTCCTCGCTTTGACTTTATCATTGGCCAAATTTAAATTAATTATTTTTCAAATATGCTTATTCATGGTAAGGAAAGTTTGTCTAGCTGCAGCATTTCTTGATACAACACTATCACCGTTGATACCGACACATTTGTTGCTTTTGACCATTGCCAGTCCTCAAACATAACATTCGCCTTGCCTTGCCCTTGACCTCATTTGGACTTGAATAATTAAAACCATATTTGACATATTGAGTAGATTTGATCGTTTCGTCTTGCACCAACACGACGTAATACAATTCTTTGATGTACTGTTTTGGAAATTCGTTCCTTGCAATAAATAAAGGACCACGAAGGTGTGTATGATAGAAATGCAATACTGCTGGAGCATCTGGAGTTTTACTTCTTTATTTTAATACATAAACAAAAGTTGAGTATGCCAATTCCATATCCTCCTATATAACATTACCTTTAATTTGACAGTCATCACTTCTTAAAAATAGGATATGCAACACCAACTGGGCGCTTTTGTACTTCGCCTTATTTATACATTTTTATGTACATGGGTACAAGCAAATCATGCATAAGTCGAATATACATAGCTGATATTTCGTTCTGATTGTTTTTAATGAAAAACAATAAAATACGGCAATTGTTTTGATGCTTTATATGTTGTTTACATGCTGAAACTATGCAATGAATTGACCAACACCAAATCAAATGTTCCAAAGCTATGCTCATTCATACAACAGTCACTATGGTCAGACGTTTGGGAACTTTTGATCCACTATAGTTTGTGTGCGTTGATTTCTGACTCTGGTGGATGCAAAATGCTTCTTGAAAACCAAACCATTTTTTGCTATCGACACTAACACTTCCCAACATACGTTTAATAAGTTTAGAATAAAACTCAAATATGTGAATGTGCCGTTTCATGACAAAACCTTCATTAGTGACATCATTGATGACGTTGACAAAATACATCTTTGACGCAATCATGTTTGAAAGAGCGCATACATGCTGTTGTAATAGAAACACCAACCTAATACACTCATTCAGTATTCCATAAACCATGCGATAATAAATAACTTTATAATAATGAAATAAATAAGTTTACCCAAATAAGTTGGTCATTTATACATGTTTTGTCGTAAAACGGCTCTACCATAATATGTATCTAAAACAGACGCGCCAATATTGTTGTTTATTAGTGTGTTTTTTTCCACTAATGCGTCAGAAGCAAAACTCACTTGTTCATAACAATCTGTATGTATGTATTTGAAGGCATTCGTCGATGCTTTAGGAGTTGCACAGGGAGCGTATGGTGGCTCCAGCTCTGCATCTACTGGTTCAAACAATGGTACGTGAACCACACCATGGTTGCAATCAATGTAAATAGAGAATACTATGTTAGTGTAATTGTCTACTTGAATTTATCCGACGAGTTGAAGAATAGTTTGCACGGCGAGGCTTACTGAACCGAGTAAGCCTTTCTGGACGAGTCGGATAAATTCAAACACACAATGACGTTAATATAGTATTGTATGTATCCTATTTGTTTTATACAAATCTGTGTTGATCAAAATATTAGCGTTTACTTGTTAAAATAGCAAACAAAGATTATATTTACTGCATCGAACCTTGCGTAGTAATATCAAAATTATTTGTGATCTTTCCTGATCTACGCAACGCGATATAGTCTTCAACAATTCAATGAAAAAGCATAGTAACACTACAAAATATCGCTATATGCCTCGATTCAAATTTAGTCAGCATTTCAAATGTTACACACTCAAATAGAACACAGAATGTTCTGTTTAAACTTAAATACTCGTTTCACATTAGCAAAAAAATCAGCTTACAAAATGCCTACGTCATGCATGATGCAGCATCCCCGCCGATATTGTTTATCTAAGTCTTCAAACATCTCTTCTTTTGACTCACCTTTTACTTGACATATACAAGTCAAACCTCTACAGGCTAATGCACAACTCACCAAAGTTTGTAATGCATACAAATCCCCATGTCAATTTTCGTCCTTTGTTTGCTTCCATAATGAGTTGAACATCTGCACGCGGCATACACAAAACATTTGTTCTTCGCCATATATTCCTTTTCCATTGTGTGTAGTTGAGGTTAGCAGGCAATTTTGTGTCGATATACATTATTTGATCAACTAACCAAGGAACAACCTATTCATAAAAGAAATTACCCTTAAAATTCCACGTAAATTTCCGTCGAATGTAATACACAAAGTCTTCGCTTTACTTTAAAAACAAGTTTATTTCATATATACAACTCCTATATAGCAGTATATAACATGATCGTATATTAATAAAGTACCATATTGACAGTATTAATTAGGTGTGTTCATGTCAATTGTTTAATTGTTTTGAAGCGTTAAACCCGGTGCAGATTGGAAGTCTGAATGTGACCGTGTTGCAAGGCGACATAACATCTGAACGCGTTGATGCTATCGTTGCAAGTTGTAGCAAAGACCTTGATTTGGAAAAAGGTAATAATGTACAAGAATACAAATGCAGTACGCAAATTTATTATCCAATCAATAAACATATGTATTACTTGAAGTTTTAAATGGTTACATATCTAAGCATATTTGTATATTTCGCGTAATGCACTTAATTGTTGCGTTACTGGGACAGGCTCTACATTTTTATGATAGTTGTGTTTGTATGTTTCACATACACATGATGTAGCTGCTTGTGTTATGTTTGCAACATGGCAAAAGCGAATACTTTTATTCATGTATGTATGTTCCCGTTTAGACTGCGGCCATTGTAACTATGTACCCGGTGATGCTTTGTTAACGATTTGTTTATTTGAACATATTTATTTTGGAGACAATTACATACATTCAAATGCAAGGTGTACAATTTGTGACTGTGATGAATCTACTAGTTTACGGTTTGTTACGTGATGGACTCGAATTGTGTACGACACAGACATTTGTTATTTTTACTTTAGGACAAGTTACAAAAATAATACGAACAAAGGCGGGGAATGCTTTACTTCAGGATAGCAATTTCCGAAGTGAGTAATATTTTGAACTTTTCTTTTTTTTGTCAAATACTCAATAATACTCTATACCATTTTCATTGAATTTTACTGTTTCTTCTATTTCAAATGTTTAAAGTTAGTTTTCAATTACAGAAGACATCATGAAAAAAGAAGGACTTGTCATGACTGTTGGAGGCAATTTAGATGCAAAACATGTCATATTTATTGAAACTCAATCCAACCCATCTGCATGGCAACCTTTGATTCTCGCTGCCTTGCAAAAAGCTGAAAATGGTAACCTGAAAAGTATCTCGTTTCCAGCCCTTGGTACAAGTACGTTGGTTTAAAAACATATATTTTGTACATACTTTTCATCATACAAGAAAAGAAAAAGTGTTTTGTGCCTGAGAGAAAATAAATTAACATTTACTCTTGTAGCGTATGCTTATCTTCAATGTGTTAATATTTTACCAGCTGCTCTGCTCGTGTTTTCAACTTGTATCGGTAATATGTCAAGTATATTTCAGACTACGGATGCAAACCTTTTGATATTGGACTAACAATTCGCCATGCAATTGATGACTTCAACAAGCACAAAGCGAAAAATCTCCAAGATGTTCGAATAGTAGTTTTTCAAGCGGACATGGTGACTGATTTTGTCACGGGCCTGAACCAGGCTGGTACTAGTAAGTTAGCAAACGCTCTGTAAAACAACATTACATAATATATCTATATATATATAACTTTTCGACTTTATGCTTAGTTTGTATAGTTGTATTTAAGATATAAGTCAGGTGAAATGTTTGAAAAGCAAATGGTCAGGACTTGGTTAATTTATATCAGATCCTACAAAGCGGCGTTCAAAATCACCAGTTCAAAAGGACAGGCAGATCCAACCACAGAGCACAGATGACGATAAAGTTCAATTTACGATTTATTCGGCTTCCAAAGAGGGTATAAAACTTGCCATCAAAAGTATGAAACAAACCATCAAAGACGAGTGGGTGGTCGCGTCTATCCCTGACACTTGTATCCGAATACTAAACAATAAGCAGGTAAAGATATTACGTATATATGACTAAATTGTGTAACAGCGTCATCATAAGTTACTTTATTACATGGATAGAAAAATACTTGATATAAAAACGTATCATGCATATTTACATTAGGCCGATTTTAGCATAGTGATATAATAATAATTGTTCAGTTTTTGGAGATATATCATTTATTGAAAGTAAACTGTGAATATCACTTCATCAACTTTTAAGGAAACAGTTTTTAATATGAGAGAAACGTTGTAACTATTTTTATTTCTTGATGAATATTGTTCTGCCATTATTTAAATTCTGTAATAACTTCAGATAGTAAATGTTTTACACGAAATAGAACGTGCTTCACATAATATATAATTGGTACAATTTGTATGAACAGTAGTGTACAATATTGCAGATTAAGGAATTGGAGAAGCATGCAGCAAACAACCATGTTGTTCTCACTGTCGATCAGACGGAAGGTAAAATCTGTCTAGTTGGCCTTGTCGTGAACGTTTCAAACATGAAGGATAAAGTTCACCCTATGCTAAGGCACGTGTTGAAATTCGTTTTTTTATTTGCGTTTTGTGGGTCCAGCGTTTAATAACGCTAAATAAATGTATATCGTATTATACGTCCAATATGATTATGAATAAGTCAGAGAAGGGTTTGTGAGTTTCTTTGTTCCTATATTGAATACGCAAATTTGTATAGTACCACTGTAAATATCTGCTAAGATAAACTTAAATTGCTAAAATATCTTACATAATATTAGAAGTAGTAAAATGTTCTTGTAAATGATAGCGCATTCGTTCATAATACGATCCTGTAACGACGTATAGTTGATTCCTGTGTTACAGCAGATGCGCTGTGACAGCGCGTACGCTCATAATACTATCACTTAACGACGTAATGTTGAGTCTTGTGTTGCCGCAGAATGCGCACTGATATCGCATTCGCTTATTTACAATCCCGTAAGAGTTCTTCTGAGCATACAACTGTCATCACATAATAACAACATCGAAATCATATTATTGTTTTAGAGATGCCGATAAATACAAATACGGTCAAGAAAACGCCGAGTTACTGCAGTCTGTGGTGCTATGGGTCTTCATAAAAGAAACAAAAACGGTGCCGTTTGACAAAACGACGAACCAGATCATCGAACAAGCGTTCGCGCAAAAAGAAAAGTCTGTCAAGTTTAAGTTGGGTTTCAGTGACTTTACAATTGATTTTGACAAGATGAAGGAATGGGATGATACGAATCCAGGAACTAAATATCCAGTACTTCGACGAGATCTGCGAACCGGTAAGAGTATATATTTATTGTTTATCTCCGATAATTTTAAAGATAAATTAAAGTCCACATGATTTGTGATGTCAACTGAAATATAGATTTATATCACTGGAGACGATTACGCTACTGTTATATGCTACAGTAGGAGTAATTATCTTACAACAATTGACATCAACTTTGTTAAGTTGAAATATTGTTCATGTTGGTTGAAATATGTTGGTTACTTTTTTCAATGCATATCATTAAAGATGGATAAGAAAGGAAATGGTTTTTAATGTAATGCAAGTAGCGCAAACGTTAGAAGTACTACGTATGTAAATATGATCGATCAGGTTGTGCTTTTTCAGAAACAAAACTAGACATTCCTTCGCATTGGAGCGCAATGAAGGACACCGATCACGTTGAATGCGTTACATTATCGCAGAGCGATAAGGAATACGCGCAAGTTGAAAACGAATTCTTAAAGTCGGTGGGTCAAGACGTACATATTACTAAGGTGAATATAATGCTCGACAAACAATTTATCTAACAACTAGAGTAATAAATATCCATAATAAAAACGATACAAATTAATATCCACATATCAAGTTGTATTATTTATGAGAATTTAAAAGTGTCATTGAACATATTCTACTTTTAATAGCTTATGAGTTTATCCTTAACCATAACAATTCTTATTGAATAAATCCTAAACAAGCATATGTGTTTGCTTCTGCTCGCTTGTGCAATGTGTAGTTTCATTATTTGATTTTATGACTGTTATTGTCACATTTGCTAATAAAGGTTTAATTATGGTTAAGATTAACCGGTGTTTAAATCATTATCTTAGTTATTACATATTATACATACACTTCTTACATAAGATCGAGCGAATACAGAACGCAATACTTTATACGCAATACCAAGCAAAGAAAAAGCAAATACAGACGTCTTGCACGACAAAGAACGTGGAACACATTCTATGGCACGGAACAGCTCATGCCGCCGTCAAAAGCATCAACGCTCACGGGTTCAACAGAAGCTATTGCGGGAAAAACGGTAGATTAAATGCATTTAAATTCTTAAAGTCTGTAAACGCACTTACACGCGTATAGATTGGAAAAAATATATGCAGTACTTAAAAAAAAACGACGTAATTTTATAGTTGCATTAAATTATGATAAATTATTGCTAGATCAAATGTAGAAATTATTAACAATTTAATTCTTCTTATACTGAACACGACTATTACTCTGATTGTAGCCACCGCATTTGGACAAGGCGTCTATTTTGCACTGAACGCAGCGTACTCCGCGCAGCCCAAATACTCGCCGCCAGATTCCGACGGCCACAAACAAATGTATCGCTGCCTCGTTCTGACGGGAGACTACAAGCGAGGTCATAAGGACATGCGAGTACCCCCTCCAAAGAACCCAACCGTGCCCCATATTTTATATGATTCCGTCACGGACAATCCCGAAAGCCCAGGCATGTTTGTCATCTTCAACGACACGCAGGCTTACCCACAACACTTAATAACTTTCAAATTAGGTAAATAAAATCTGCGCTAATCTCACTAAAAGTTACAGACATGTGTAACGAAACTAGACTTATTTAGTTCTTGCAATGTGAAGGGAGATTAAACGGTTAATTGTGAAAACTGTATAGAATTTTCAAGTTCAACAATGATAAGGAATTCCTGTTATTCAAAAATAATTGTTCGGACCACTGATGGCCAAGATTTCTTGCTATGATGTATGCTGCACGAAAATCAAAAGGCTATCGAATTGTGCATATTTTATGCATTAAGAGAGGGAATGCATATTTACTGCAATTGCTAAATGTTTACTTACAACTGTTGTATAATGTTTAAGGAATATAATTTGCATATTAATTGTTTAAATATGCGGTAAATAAAAAAGCTAGAAATATATAAATTATGAAACAATAAGCATATCTGAATTGTTCCCCATGCTATTCTATGATTATAATGTGCTGTGTATCAAAGAATTAAATAACTTTTTGATCAAGCCTATGCGCAACACAAAAAACAATGAAATGTTTAGGGGTTCAAGTTTATTGTAATTAAGGCTTTTTGTCAAGAGAAACTCACGTCTGTCTGTCAGGTATAAATAAAATTGTACATTTCTGTACATGTCAATCAAAATTTGAAATTGTAATGGCAAATAGAAAATATATATATATATTTAATTGTGTCATTTTGTATATCTCGTTGTGCACTGTCTTTCGAACCTTTGTCCTCGTTAATTAATTCGTTTAACATTCTTCAACGCTTGGTAACGTTTTGCTTATACGTACGCATCATTAAGCGTAAAAAAACAATCATAAAACCCGAGAAATTCAATAAACTTGGAACATTTCAATTATGTAAACGTACTATTATTACTTTTGAATTATATATGTATATATCGATGTTACACTTATTTAAAATATATTAGCCGTGTATTTTATATAAACCTATCTGTATATACATTTCTCAAGAAATTAGTTTCATGTAATGAATAAATCATTTCTTATATTTGTAAATATGATAAAGGAGCTTTAGTTATTATAAATACCATCTTAAAAAGTACTGTTTAATAAATGTTATCAATCCATTGATATAATGTACCTGCTCTGTCCATCGATTGTGTTTATTTGCATTTGTATTCTTAATTGACTTAGTATTTTATTTTGTACCTATTCTAAGTTATTAATGTGAAGTTTGGGTTTTTTTATCACGCTGTTAATATTGAGAGAGTACTTACTCTATATTGTAAACGAATTTTAAGAGTTAAACGTTCCACACAAAACGATTGTATATTTGCATTTTAGGTAGATTTAGTTTAGAAAATCAAAGATATATTATAATTGTTAGATTTTGGTTTAAATTGTTAATAAGCAATGACAATAAATACACTCGAATAGTATATAATATGTTAAAAGCTGATGCAGATATACACCCTGAAAAAAACATCTTTGGTTACATTAGTCCGAGATTTACTGTCCTCACTGGGCTTCTACGAAGTATATGGCTTTCCCAAGGAGTTGGTGATATTGATGTGTTTATGTATGTTTTTAAGCAACGTCTTCATGATAGTTAGATCCAGTTATGGCACCATCGTCTGGATATCTCGACCTGAGCAACGTTTTTTCGGGAGATAGTCGACTTTGATTTTCAAACGTTTCTTAAGTGAATACATGTTCAAACGTTCAGGATTGCTTTCACTAGGTTAATTGTTTTTTCACATAATCTTTTAGTTGAGTCTGGAAGGTGGCATAGACCAATAAGTATCCCATTAGAAGATAGAAAATGTACTGTTTATGATAAGCTTGAAGACGAGTTTCACTTTATTTTAGAATGTTCATTATATCATAATTTACGCAAACAATACATCAAAAAGTATTTTTGGTGTAGACCTAGTATGTTTAAATTAAAGCAGCTGTTTGAAAGCAAAAATGAAATTGTACTTCGGCGTCTAAGCATGTTTATATTTAAATGTTTCGAAATCAGAAAATCTGTAAATGATGCATAACGTGTAAAAGACACTCAATGTCTCTTTTGATAGTGCAACGCACAATATTAGTATTATCATACGTTCATGTGTATTGAGCCTCTATGCCAAGTAAGAAAAGCATTTTAATCATAATCATATGACTGTGTATATTACATTTGTGTCTCTTTAATATGCCCTCTAGTTGTATTTCGAGAAACATATTCATTGAATATTTTGTAAATTGTGTATTCCATATGAAATTACGACAGAGAAAACTCATTGTAATGTATAATAAATTATGTGTTATTTGTAAATGACCGTTGTATATATTTTGTGTTGACATAAATTAAACGAACAGAGATATAGAGCCCACAAGACAAACAAATGTATAATTATATACACCTTCTCCGCATATTTGCGTTTTGTCAGATAACCCCCCTTTTGCCTCTGCTCGTATTATTAATCGGCATCTTGTTTATATTTAATTAGTTAGCACAACTCATTCCTATAAATGTATTTTTACTTGATTTATTTCAACACAACTTTTTCATTTTCATTGTGTCACGTGACTTGCTATTACTGTTTATGTACATATTTGTATGTTCACATGGGCCTATGGCCTACTGATTCTGAAATAAAATCTTCTTCTTCTATATAATGTTATGCTGCTATTTGTATTCACGTGGCAGAAAATAATTAGTGTATTTTAGTATCAAGACGATGTACTGTTGACTAAGTCTGATTTAAATGTCTATCTGTATGTCTTCACTGGTGACTTTTCTAACGCAACACTTTTCAAACTTGAATGTCTCAGTTATGAGTTAAGATTTTGATTTAACATTTGAAATGTGATCATTTGACTACATTCTGAGCAAGCTAACGATACAATCATTCATCTGTGACGATTGGACGCTTAAGCACGTGGGGTATGTATAGTTTCATCTTTTTGCACATGAAAAATGGTGAAACACAATATTATTCTAAATGTATTTCAGTTTCATCATTTAAGGTGGGTTTTTACACCAGAAAAAAACTTAAAATTAATTACACAAAAAGTATGGCTCATATAAATATACAGAGGCGCAACTGCGCATTATGGCAAATCTTAACAAATGCGACTAAACTAGAAAAAAACATGTAAGCGTATTTATCATTAATGGGACTGTCAACCACGAATGACAAAAAAAGAAAAGTTCTAAAATACCGTATTTTTTACAATAATTACTTTATATTGATCAAAATTTCATGACTGGTATATTACATTACTTCAAAAAAGTTGTTAAGTTTTCATATTTTCAGTATATTCGGTAGTAAATTTTACTGGGTATGTCTACCAGGTAACTACAAGTTAACTATACATAACGCAAGTAGATTGATCATCCTCGTCATGTGGTAAACCCAGGAATGCAAATTGTGCATGCGTAGTGAATTTTATATATATTATATATAAAATGATCAATCTACTTGCGTTATTTATAGTATGTATATCGTTTTGTCACCTATTTTCGCGATGTACTTTCGATTTCACATCGCGAAATTTTATAACCGAATTTACTGAAAATATTAACTTTTTCCAAGTAATGTAATATACCGTAAGACAAAAGTGTCGTCTGCAAAAAGTAGTGTCGTCTGTCAAAAAATAGTGTCGTCAGTTAAAAGTGGTGTCGGATGCAAAAAGACGTCCGCGAAATGCTTTCACTTCATGGTAGGTCATTCATAACAGCAAAGACAAGGTTTGTTCTAAGAATCGATCACTGAGGGACATGCTAAAATACATGGAGTTTGCCCAGGACATTATTTTGCACGAGAATTGGCTGGATCTGCTTTCTGGAATTTACTAGGTACGATATGATTTTGTTCATGTTAATCATTCAGATTTAGTTTGTGAACGAGTTTCTAGTGGTCGACTATATAGAGTGACTAACTGAATCCCAGCACTTTGATAACTGTCTGCTGGTTCTATTGTGTAACTTATGGGCTGTGACTCGACAGGAAGCTTTGTTTATATAATATATTATTTTCATATAGTTTAATATGAAACAACACATGAAAGCTATATGTCTGGCTTTTCATAATCATTATTTTGGCTCTTTCCTTAATTCTATGACGATGATCTGTATACAAAGTATTCAATAATAATTATGTCTCCAAAGCATTTGAATAACAAATAGGTTTCGTTGATTGTTTAATTTCATCGTGCATCATATAGTTGCAGCATTCTTTCTCAGGTTTGCATCAATGGTAATTGAAATATTTTCTGTTGTATATCTGGTTAAAATGAATGATGTTTATATGAAGCATGAGTTTAGTATCATTGTGCCGAACGTGACGTTCGTCAAACAGTTTAGACCCCTCAATGCTCAGCTTTAACCTCTCCAAGGATGTAAGCCCAGTTTGTTATTATTTGTGTCTGTATTTGTTTTGTGAGTGTGCTAGGTCCAAAGTTTTTCTATTGTGTCAGAATGATTGGCAATCGGTCACCTTCTGTAAAAAAAGGACCACAAACTATGTTTAAGTTGTTCCCATGGTGATACAGCTGAAGTTTAACTTCGTTGTTATTTGACATAAAGCCAAGTTGCTGACTGCAGAGTATATCGTATGAGGTCGAGTCAAAATATGGCATCATCTTGGAGACAATGATGTTCACCGTGACTTCCGAAGTTATGCATGTAAATGATATTTGTCTATGAATGCTGATCTTGAATATTTCTTGTATTCTGGTGTCGTGATTGCAGATTTAACATGTTTTAGGACAACGACTATCAAGCATAAGCTACCCTTTGGAATACAGCAGTAGATGCTATCTCCATGAGTAGTTTATTAATATCCCGGGTAAGTAGCATTCAACGCCGCATATGTATGTCATTAAACTTCAATGTTAAAATGAAAATACCCATGCTTAACGTCTTCTCGAGCCTAACATGATTTTAAAACCTTTCAGCAAAGCAATACATGCCCTAAAATAGCATATTTATATACACCGGTAGATAGGACAATACTCGGTTGTTGGTCCAAATTGTGTATGTATCTATGCAATGGCATTTACAAAAGATTGAAAATCCCAAATACGAAAATCTTAATTATCAATTTTAAACAGATTCAATATACATCATACTTTTACCACATCTGTTTAAGTTTTTCTAAAGAAATAGAAGTACACGATTTAGAGTTAACAAGAAGCCCATACAGATGTACAGAATCAACCACGTACATATTCAACATTATTTGACCATTTCCATTTGAGTTTAAAACAACGAGTACACACAAACTGTTATATAAGACAAACAAAGTTTACACTACATTGCAAAAAAGTATCCAAACGAATGCAAAAATAACAACAACATATATAAATATAACTAAACTAATATACCAATTAGACTTTAAATTCACATGAGTTTTATTCACCTCTCAGAGCATTGTTCCTTTAAGTAATGTATTTTTATGTTTTGCAAAATTGGAAATTCAACGAATAAGCCCAATTTTACGAGTCAACGATATTTCATTTAAATGAAAAGAAATGAAACCACAGTACACTCACTTGAGTTCAAAATAAGCTCATACAGATGTACACAATCAAAAATGCTCATATTCAAAATTATTTGACCATTTCCATATCAGTTTAAAACAACGTGTACACAAATAATGTAATACAAAACAAACGCAATTCAAACCCAATACATTGCAAAAACAATTATCTCCAAACGAATGCAATAATAACATCACTTTATATAAAAACACCTAAGCGAAGATTCCAATTAGACGTAAAAGTCACATGATTTTTATTCATATTTTTTAGTCTTTCAAGAGCGACTTAAGAAGGCTATATCCAAATCGTAAATATGCATTTTTTTCACAAACGTGGTAATAAAAAATAGTAACTGGCTATCGCAATATATGCAGTTTAAAAAATGATTATTTTGAAAATGCAACATTATATATTACAAGAAACACGCAATTTTCGTATATTTCAAGAAATAATCAACATATCTATGCCACTGAACCAGGTTTTTTAACGTTTAACTAAATTAATTTTACTTTAAATAATTTGGCAATTCAAGCTGGGTCTGAATGTAAGCTACTAACGAACACAAAATATCAACACAATATCTCCATGAAAACGCAAACATTATCCAACGGTTGAAAGTAAACATTTAGCAATTGTAGAATGTGTGTATTCCCTTAATAAAGTACATATGCTGAATTCGATAGGTTTTTAATTTTCAGCAGACATAATAGCAGGAAATCTTGGTCAAAAGTGATCTTACATAGCCACACCGAACAATTATTTGTGAATAACAGAAATTGTTTTAACTTGAAGTGTTTTTACAGTTTTCACATTTATATAATCTCCCTTCATATTGCAAGATATTAATTGGTATAGTTCCCTACATCTGTTAAAATGAAATAAGCGTATTGTGTAAACCTTATTTGAAAGTAATTAAGTGTTCGGGGTAGGCCTGTGTGTCGTTAAAGATGACAAATGTATCTGGGCTACCATGATTGTCCGAGACGGAATCATATAAAATATGAGGCATTTTCGGGTCCTTCGGAGTTGGAACTCGCATCATCGAAGCACCTCGCGTGCAATCTCCCGTCAGAACGAGGCAGCGATACATTTGCTTCTGGCCTGAGGCATCAGGCGGCGAGTGTTTGGGCTGGGCGTAGTATGCGGCCAATTAAACAAAAAAATCAATCAGATCACACTATTGAATCGATATATTTCAACCAACATGAACAGTATTTCAACTAAACAAAATTGTTGTCAAATCTTGCTATGCGAAGAATCAAACAGTTGGATACAACATGAAAATCAATCACAGCAACACACAAACGAGAACAGAGCAAATTAGCTTTTCCAGCTAGTAACCTTTTTGAATAAACGCTTGTAAATGTGTCTGTTTATTTTAACATTGTTTTATGATATTTAATGCTATTCAGGTTTCATTGTAGCTATCAAGCGGTTAAGATTCAACCACAGTAAAAACATATCCTTCAATTAGTAAGCGAACCTACCCGGATAACCCATATTTTAGTCTATCTGTCTTGAACGGCATTTGTTATTGCTATTATAAGCACAATCCGAATGATTCTGGGTAATTGAAACCACTGTTTCATGTCTTACTACTTGAATTCAACCTACTCATATAGTCGAAAGGAAATGGATTATAAGTGCCTTTCAAGTCGTTAACCGGAAGTAGCCATCATGTTTAATTGCGTGAAAATCGGTCAGATCTTTGCGAAGGCATTTGTTTCCTTATTAGCGGTATATATGTATGGTGTTGTTGGATGATATTGTTCACAAATCATATTATTAACACATCGCTGAATAATATGATTTCATTTATCATCAACATCATCACCACCACCACTACCACTACCACACACACCAACATCAACCGACACCATCATCATCATCATCATCATCATCATCATCATCATCATCATCATCATCATAATCATCATCATCAACACCAACATCAACATCATTATCAACATCATCATCATCATCATCATAACCACGACCACCACGACCACCACCACCGCAACCACCACCACCACCAGCATCATAATCATCATCATAATCATCATCAGCATCATCATCATCAGCATCAACATCGTCAGCATCAGCAACATCATAATTATCATCATCATCTGTTGTATCTTGTTTACATAAATGGCCTGATAGAAGAACTTGAACAGAGTGGTAATGGCCTGTGCATTCATGGCACTAATATGGCCTAGCCTATTGTGGCCGATGACATGGTTCTAGTATCATACTCTAAAAACGGTCTCGAGAGGATGCTTAAGATTTGTTATGAATATGAAAACAGGTGGAGGTTTCTTTATAATGCATCGAAGTGTTCCGTACTAGTCTAAATAAGACAGAGGAGACTTCAACATTCTATCTAGGGCATGAACGTCTGTCCGCTAGCGACAAGTGTACCCATCTTGGTATTGAATGCAACTCTTTCCTGGCCACACATAATGCGATTCATGATGCATGCGTACGATTGCGAGGAACATACATGAGCTTGTGCTCTAAAGGGGTAGCGCCTGAAAGACTGAGTCCACCAACTCTCTTAACGATATTCAACTCATTTGTTATCCCTTATATGGCTGTGAGCTATATATAAATACTGTTTTGAAAATTATAAAATAATTAGACAGGCTAGATAAAAATGAATAACAAAATATTGCCTTGCATGAACCGTTTAGACTTCCGAAATTATCACGATATTGTAAAGGCTATCGTAGTTTATACAGCTGTTTTCCAAACCATATTTTGAGCATTTTTCTTAGTCGGGAATGTTCGCTTGTTTAAACATAATGTTTACATTCTTGTTTTTGTAATGTTTTCAAAAAGTGTCAATTTCATAAGCTGAGAACAACGTACCATCAAAGTCCCATCAAATCATAAATGTATTTGTGCATGTACTTCCCTATTAAATATGTTGCTTATTTATAACCATCTATACACAAATTTATCATGTCTATTAAATTAATAATGTGGTATTACAAAACTTCTAATTGACTCGGATATTACATTTACTTTTCTAAATGTTTAGCAGCTAGAATTGCAAATTATCAAATGGAATTAACAACACAAAGCAACTGAGATTATTGTTGATATTGTACAGAAACTTGATTGAATCGTTTGAAATAAAAAAAATATAATAATTTGCACGACTACTTACCAGACATAGTCCCTGTTTCTTTCGGGACTTGACATTAGACCTGTTAACTGACCGAATATGTATACATATAGTGTATGCTTTGTCACAATATTTAAAGTACCGCCTTCTATTTTATACTATAGTGCATAAATACACAAACAAGTACAGCAAATTAAAATTGCACGTACCGAAAATATCTTCTCATTTTTCATTGGTTTCACAGGTACACATGTTTTTGTTCTCATATTTATAATTGTGTTATAGATATAAGGACGAAACAATGTGTTACGTTCCTTTGTATAGAATATATAGTTGAGTAACCTGAATTTGATTTGTAATAAATGGACACTTGGTTCAATGTGAAATATTTAAATAGATATTTGTTTCACTTGTTACAGAAAACAAAAACAATGTATTCATATACAGAAACTATATCAATATATACCTTGTCCGTTGCTTATTGCGACGGAGTTACCCCATTTAAGAAGCGAAATCAATCGAAAGTAGATACATATACCCTTACATTCAATCTAGAAATACTGTAACAATTGAATTTCTGTTTTTCTACACGATTACTGAGTAATGCGATAAAAAGGCATGCAATTAAAGTGAGACTGTACGATTTTCATAAGTGTTAAATTGTGATATTTTGATCAAAATATGTTACAATAACACAAAATAGGCAAGAAAAAAATATACATTGAAGACGATTTTCATAAATTGCAGCAAAGACAAGTTAGCGCTTTTTAAAGCCGATGCCGACACTTTTACTCGTATTTGCTAAGAAACAAATTTGTATCTTTGTGTCGTATGAACGAATCTGCACTAAAACTAAATGTAGATTCACATTGTACATGCATGATATATATGCTGGCGAATTCGGCTGGAAGCCTTTTTCGATTTCAGAATTAAATATCTGGCTTATTTCGCATTTTTCGACACATGTTCTGCTTAACTTTTTTTGTAATTTGTATTGAAATATATGTATAACATGTTTGTTTACACATTTTATATAAATTCATAAATATTTCACTAAATCGTACAGTCTCCCTTTAAAACCTATCAATTTTCTTTATTTTTGCACTACACACCGTTTTTCGCTGTTTTTGGGATAGTAATCAAAAGTGGCCAAATCCAACCACTTACGCTTTCACTACTATCGAAATACTTCCACAATTTCCGTTTCCGAGTAGATGCTTACAATATATTTATTCTTTATTTGGTTACTGCCCATACTTTCAAACCAAACTCCACACAGCGGTTATCTCCCCAAGGCTATTGGCGATAACCACTTCCATCACAGGAAAATCCTTCAAGATCTGGAAGGAATTCATTTTTTTGGAAGAGCAGTAAATAAGTGTGTAAAAAGGGGAAGCATTGATGTTTTCACAATGGTTATTTTCCCTAATGGTTTAAGATTTTTTCTTTTCCAAAAGTGTATTATACATTATAAAGTTGCTATCTTATTTTTAAAATTTAACTTGACCTCTTTTCTAAATGTACATCAAAACTAACACTTGAAAATTCATCGTGCCCCAATGAAGTTTGTACTTAATTTAATAGAGTGTGTGTTATATATTTTTTAACCTATCCATATCAGCTTTGTTTTGTCGTAGTTTAACCCATACTCTAAAGCAAAATGATGTAATAACTGCAAAACTGTGTTAAGACATCTATCAAAACAAAGGTGTCATCTGCAAATTGAGAAATCTTCTATTCAACATTTTCTATTTTTATTCCTTTAATGTTTTTATGTGTGTTTTGAATTAGAATAGCAAACATTGCTGCACTTAAAATAACGATATACGACAAGACAAGACAATTTATTTCGTAAATAAAGGCCACCGGCCCAAAAAACAATATATAATCATGTCAAATTTTACATGCATGAGTTGTGAATATCTTTATTTTTTATACTTTTCGCATTAAGAAACATATAAATATTGCAATTTTCTTCAATGTTAGATCATTTTTCGCTTTCATCAGATTAATAAAATCGATTTTTTTCTCTGTTTCCACTATACCAAGATAAAAAAAATTAATGTTACGTTCTTCCTGAAATTTAGAACAATGAAAAAATACATGAAATTCGTTCTCAATGACACAAATGTTTTCTACATTTAGACAATGTGTACAATATCTAAGATCATGCTCTATACCAAGAAGTCGTCTAGTTTCAATAAGAAACTTGTGGTTGGAACATCTGAACTTTGCAAATACTTTTCTTTAGTAGAATGGTATTTTAAGCGGAATATATTTTCTGGTTCAAGCAAAGATTTACACATTTTATATGTTCCACATCTAGACGAGTCTAATAAACTCCATGACCATTTTTGAGTGTTACAACAAATAAGGCAATCTTTAAAGAGTTGAAAAAATACATCAACATTACCAACATCCTGATAAAACCAGACATAACCAAATCCATAATTAAATAACAGAATTTTAACAGAAGTAGCCCAATTTGTCCTTCCGATTTCATCCTGGTGTTTCAACATATTATAACAGATTTTGGGCTATCTATGCAATGGCACGTGAATAAGTTTACGCCAGTATTTACCACACTTGAAATGATATTCTACACATAATTATAATCTATCAACCTCCCTTAGAGCCATGCAATTGTTTGTTGACCTACTCAGACCAATAAAATCTTTGCACAATTGAGCTTGCACTTGTTCTATATTTTCAGAAAAGGTGTGATCCCAAATTTCAGCCCCGAATGTAAGGATCGCTTTTACCATTGAATCAACACGTTTAAAATACTCTTGAATGTCAAATTGTCCAAAATAGCCTTGGTAACTTTTTAAAGCATTAATCGATTTTTTAGCTTGCATTGCCAACTTAGCTATAGCCTTTGACCAACTTAATTTCGGAGTAAACAGTAAACCCATGTACTTGTATACTGATGTAACATTTACACGATTTCCGTTATAGAACCAACTATCATATGACCGCAATGGGCCACCATTTCTAAAAACAATTATTTATGTTTTCTTTTCATTTACAGTGATGCAACTTATTTGGCACACATCAGAAATACTATTTAATTGACGCTGTAGTTCAATAGCGGTTTCAGAGCAACTCGCAACATCATCGGCAAATAACATACATTGAATATTTGGTATATCTTCCGTAACGAAATTTCCTTGTGGCCCCGTTCACGTAGGTAAAGGGATAACGCATTTATGAATAAATAAAAAATGCTCGTGCTAGTTACGTCCCCTGTCCATGTACCAATGTTACACTTAAAATCAGTTGTAACATTGTTATTTATGACTCGCACGTGACTCCTTAAATTTGAGTACATAGAGACAAGGACCTTATATAGTTTTCCTTTTAAAGCCGGCCGAGTTGATATTGATATATTTTCTCATTTTTGTTATGTGTCGCAAAAAAGTGATTATGAGTCAAAATGTGATGGTATTTATGTCAGTTGTGCAAAACATTTGGTCAAAATTGGTCAAGAAATGTCCAAATTCAGTACAAAGATAGGGCTTTTCAATTTCTGTCCATGGACAGAAATTATCTAAATTTAAACAAGCGCGGGTCACATCTAAAACCACGTGATCATTGCATCATTGTTTACAACGTCATTTGCCATGGAGAAACCGTGCTATTTAGTAGTTCTTATTTGTTTTGAAAAGCGCAGAAGTGGAAATCACGCATTCTATACATAGATGGTGACGTCACTACGTTTTTGTCAGTAAGACCGGTGTGTACACAATGGAAATCACGTGAAATTGCCGCTCACGTGACCCACAGTGTGCATACGTCACAGGTTAATAATAGTCTTGAGGATTCCGTTATGTACATGAGTAGGTTTCGTATTGTTGATTCTTTTGGAATTTTCTGGAACAATTTGTGCGAAAATCAGTATGGAAGAGCTTTAGAATGTATCTGACGAATACTGATAAATTTTGGTCAGTTGAGAAAACCAAATTGTTTTGAGAAATATCAACTCGGCCGGCTTTAAACCTATTTTTTTGCATTATGTCAAACAGTTTATAGTGCAATACACCATCATATGCCTTTTGAAAATCAACGTATAAGAAATAAAATCTTCCTCCTGGTTTAATTATATATATTTTTTGAACCGTACTTTCTAATACGAATATGTTATCAATTGTAGAACAACCTTTCCGAAAACCTGATTGCGACTCATCTAATTTTCCGAATCCTTACGAACAAGTGCACAGTCGTGAATTTACAATATTTCCAAATATTTTATATATAAAATTTATCAGAGAAATACCTCTATAATTTTTCGGTTCCAGTTGAGAACCGCATTTGTGTAAGGGAACAGTAATGCTTTCGCTCCACATGTCAGGAAATACTCCCGTATTAAGAATATGATTAAAAAGCGAACAAAATACTGGACACATATGGACACATACCATTAGCCGTATATTTATAAAACTCTGTCCCTATACCATCAAAGCCCTGCGTCCTTCCCATTTCTAATTTATAAATACTTCTCATTATTTCTTCTTGTGTGATAGGACTATTTAGAACTAAATTATATTCAGGTTACGCAGCTTCTTCAAACCTTCTAATCAAGAGCATATTTTATCGAAATAATAATTGATTAAAATAATTTAACCAATCACTTTGTTTAATTTGTTGCTGATAACTAGAATTTGTGGATTGTTTATAAGTTGCACTTTTAATTTTTTTCCAAAATAAATTTGGATTACTTCGTGCTTGGCTTAGCCGATTTCTCATATTAAGTTGGAAATTATCCTTCTTTTTTATACACATTACTTAAACATTTCTTTTTTCGTTTAGGTACATTTGCAAATCCTCCCTTGAGCATGTGAAACGGAATTTTCTCAAAGCGTTATACTTACAATATTTCAAAATATCACATTCTTTTTCCCACCATGGTTTATCTCGCCGTTCATAAACGTTACGTTGTTTGGTTCTATTATGGACTTTCATGTTTCCTGCAGCAGTTTAATAAAGTGATACTATTGTTTGAAGAGCCTGGTTTATGTCAACAGTAATTTGCTGTAAAATGTCATCATTGGACGTGTTATACATATTAACAAAAGTCTCAACAAATCTATCCCTAAGAGCATCATTCCATTTACATTTATCAAGTTTAATATAAAAATCAGTGTTGTTATTATGAATACAATGAGAAGTGGGTAAATCAACATTCGTGTTGCTATTTTGCCTATGGAAAATCATAGTAGCGCAAATAGTATGTGTTCCTTCTATTAAAAGTATACAGAATGCCTTTTCTTAAAAGCTCTTTTGTAAATACCGTAATTGCACACGTTGGCTTTTCGACAGAATGGAAACGGCATGGATGCATGTAAAACGTGTCAAAGCCGGAAGATACTTTGGAATCTACAATACAAAGATGTGTAGCCATGCTTTTATTTACTACATTTGTACTTTCTAATGCATTAGAATTATTGCACGTTCTTCATGTCTGTTTTCTTTGAGTTATCATTTTTTTAGTTATGTTTTGAGCTCTTGGTCTAATGATTTCATGTAATGACTTACTGTCTTTATTGTTATATATAATCAAATGTCATTATGATGCCATTTTTCACAACTACAGGCATCGTAAAATGCGTCATGCTTAATGAAGCCCATACACCAAGCACGTTCTTAGACAGTTCGACCACGTTCTGAAGAAAATGCAGAACGGGATGTGAAATTGCTTGAACGTGTAGTTTTGGTCAGGAAGAAATCTCAATATGATTGAATGATGTTCATACACAGTTCGCGCTACGTGCAGCTCGTTCCTATCCCGTCCTTTCCCGTTGCCAGTTCGTCTTTTTCCAGTTCAAATCACGTTCGTACGCAGTTCTTCTTTATTATTGTTCAAAGGCAGTTCTCACTCCGCCCTACTAAGTTCTTAGTACGTTAATATAACAAATGAGACAACGACCTCTATTTATATGCAGATTGTCTGAACGTATTGTATTTACGGTTTGAACGTGGTAACAACTGCATTGAACGATCACAACGTACTTGGAACCTACTGCGAACTCCTTAAAACGAGTACACTGTACTAAGAACTTACTGAAAACTTATAGAACGTGTTGCAAACGGTGTAAGAACTTATCTTTTAGTTTCTATTTAGTTACATGAAACAAGATCGTACTTCAGACGTAGTGCGGACGGGATCGGTCTGTCTGAGAACGGATTGGATGGACTAGAAAGGGGCTCGATCGGTGTGGCATCGGACGGGTTTCTGTGAGATCGCATTATGTTCTGGCACGTTCCTAACCCGACCTTAGTACGACCTATACGTTGTTAGTACGTCCATTCCGTTTCCAGTACGTTGTTACTACGTTTAATTGTAGAACGGGATGATCGGAAGAAACTTTTGAGTAGGCCCAAAGTTCTGAAACACCTCTCCCGTTCAACCCCGTTCCAGGCCGTCCACAAATTTCGAAGACAGTTCGTAACACGTTGCTTCTACGATCACTCCGTTCTCACCGTTCAGTCACATTTTTCAGAACGTACTTCGAACGGAGTCGGTGTATCGGGGGTATAAAGTGTTGTGCTTTTTTATGGTTTGAGTTGCTGTTCCTATTATGTCATGTGTTATCTTGTTAACATTACTACTTGGTACGTTTTATTATATTTTTACTTCTTTTCATTATTATATCATGTTTGAACATCAGTAATAATTAAGTCATCTGCAATTGTGTCACGCTTCAGGTGGTATAAACAGTAGCAAATATTAAGGTAAACAAGGACAACAACTGAAAATTTGTCATAACGTGTTGACATGTGAGTCGCGTTCTGAGAAAACTGTGCATAATGCATGTGCGTAAAGTGTCGTCTCTGATAAGCCTTTGCAGTCCACACAGGCTAATCAGAGACGACACTTTCCGCCTAAATTAGATTTTTGCTAAGAAGATACTTCATTTAAACGAAAACTGTAATAAAAGCGGAAAGTGTCGTCCCTGATTAGCCTGTGCGGATTGCACAGGCTAATCTGGGACGACACTTAACGCACAAGCATTATGCCCAGTTTTCTCAGAACGCGACTCATGTTATCCTAGATATTCGATACTTTTTATATTTTGAATGGTTGTTTTGTTATTGTTATGCCGTGTTTTGGGTCAGTATCCTCAAAGATACCGACTGATTGAAAATGCTGCATTTAAACGGTCTCTGAATCACCTGCGTTATTTTTCCTCAAACAAAATAAACCTCTTTGCTGCTGTTAATTAGGGTTGTATCCTGGAAGTATCTGTGCAACTTGCCCGGTTGTCCATGGGTAAGTACTTTAATCCATCCTTGCGTCCTGATAACGATTTCGATCTTAGTTCCGCCATGAACTTAAGTATAACTTAAGATAACAGTTTATTGACAATGGCAAGAACTTTTCAATCATTAAATAGTATATTTACTTACAGACTTGATGTAAAGACTTAATTAATTCATTAATTTAACACGTCGATTTTTGTGTGTGTGACTACAGTCTCATTATAAATATGCTTCAAGTCTGTTTTGGAGGCATTTTATTATTTTTGCAAAAGCATAATGATCGGTCATCTATTTCCGTAAAGCGTCGATGAACAATAAACGTTCATTGTACGGTGGTGCGCTTCTCTTGATCTTACTTCGAACAGGGTTTGACCAATCACTTAGATACGATGGACTGACTGCTATAACCACGAAACCTGTCATGTGAACATATGTGTCGTGTTCTGAGAAAACTGAGCATAATGCTTGTGCGTAAATTGGCATCACAGATTAGCCTGTGCAGTCCGCACAGGCTAATCAGGGACGACACTTTCCGCCTTTATGACATTTTTCGTTTAAATGAAGTATCTTCTTAGTAAAACGACACTTTGCGCACATGCTTTTTGCCCAGTTTTCTCAGAACACGACACATATTCTGAGGTCTATGAACCCGGGTTGTTGGCATATTTGCGACTGACGCATTGACGGACGAATGGACGGACGAAGGGCATTATTATAATCCCCCACGCGCTTTGCGGCGGGGGCTTGATATAAGACTCTTTGTAAAAGTCTGTTCTCTCGACATTATCTGTGCATTTATTAAAAATGGGTTCATGGTGAATACTTAATTTTTCTTTTATTTTACATACGGTGCACGTAGTCACATTAAACACGATACATGCACGTCGGTATATTCAAAACATAAAGTCTGTCATCGTTATTCATTTCAGAATAATCATACGACGCATTTGTGTGAACAATCAAATAAAGTTAAAAAGACAAATAAAAACAAACATACACGCTTTCTTCTCAATGAATAAGTTGAATATTTAGGTCGCAAACCGAAAAAAACCATGGTATATGATTGTTAATAACATAAATTCAGCGCAAAAATAACAATAAATAACTGAAAAATCAACTTATAATGCATTGTATTAATGACTCGTCACCAGAGCGGAATATGCAAAAAGAATTCACTTGCACATACAAACAGTTATAAAAAATACAAATAGACAGATCTTAGATCAGAAAATGTACATATAACGCAAAGGAAAAACGTTGAATACCCACACATACAGCAATAATAAACGTAATAAAAATGACTTTTAAAAATGGTTTTTAATAACGTTTCATTACACATAACAGTTTGTTTCTAATACCGTCATAAACATTGTAATATTATAACACTTGTTTCAACAATATAATAATCTGAAAATGTCGTTCTAACAAAAATGCGTCAGAGCAAGGATGAAATATAAAGTAGAGCAACACTGATTATTCTTTCGAATTCGGAAAAAAAAATTCGAGCAGAAACTCTTGTTTTGTCTCGTGCAAAGCATGTTCAAAGGCCTTTTTGCTGACGGGTCGCTTGGACAGAATATCTTTGAGGACATACCGTGCAGCCGCGCTGTTTTGTTGGCTGTGAGCTGTATCCATTTCCTCAAGAGTTATCATATCTGACTCATACAAAAAGTCGACAAACGGCGACGCGACAAAGTTTCTCAGCAAGAACGTAAAGTTCTTTTGTATAGCATCCTTTAGCCTCACCGGGTCTGCTATCCTGCATTGTGGCGGCTGTGGTGGCGGCGGCGGCGGCGATGGTGGGGGCGAAACGCGTGTCAAGTGACTTTCACCAGGCATCGGAACAACAATATTCGATTCATCTTCCGGAGAATCGCACCTCTCACTCATCGCGAAACAGCCAAAGTGCTCTTCCGGAATTCCCGGACACGGGAACAATTCCAAACCGTTTCCAGTCTCTATACGTACAGAAATACCGTAAAGCTCCAACGCCAGCCACACTTGATCGCCCCTTTGTACATTGCAATTTATCGACTTTTGCTTGCCAGTCGAAGACCGGAGTTCAATCGCACTTCCGGTGAATTTGAGCCCGACTGGTTTGCCCGTGCATTCTTCCTTCTCCATCTTTTCTATTTGAGACCAGCCTGTGTAGGCCACGTCAGCACCGTCGGCGCGCTGGATGTTGAATTCACCTGGATATCGGATATGGAATTGGCGAGGTTCCATCTTTATGTAGCGTAGTAGTAGGTAGTACCTTAAACAAAGTATTAAAAACAATTAATTGTTTCAAAATCTGCAAAATTGTCCAGTTTGCGCTGTTATTAGTTAAAACCTATTTATTTTTGCTGGATTGCATCCAAAGCATTTTGCTTGTTGAAATGGTCTCGAGTCCATTTCCTGTGAAAAACAAGTACTCGTCGTCTTTTGTGAAATCTAATGAACGCTCCCAAAGTGAGTATCGAAATAATAACCTTGACTCTTGTATTCAAAACATGATGCCACATGCAAAGTCGTTAGCTTTTAGAAGTATCCAAAACCGCAACAGTTTTCGAAAACATCACTATGGTTTTGGCGATGGGTACTAATATGGTGATACAATGAGTACAGAGATGGCGATGATATCATAATAACGATGCAAATGTGGTCGAAAGAAATAACGAAAGTGCTACTGCCGACGATGATAATAATAAAACTGATGACAACGACAGTGATATAAATAGCATTCATTTAAACAAAGTAATAAACTTGCAGCATACAATAACAGTACGAACATAGTTTTAAATCAGAATACAGCTTGGTTTAACCTGTTGTATTAGATACGACAATAGTATTGATAACAAAATCTTCTGCTTTTGCTGACGATTATGATGCTTATAATCTTGATCACGAAAAAAATGAAAATAAAGATGATGCGGACAATTCCAAAAACATATCTTTGGACACGTTAAAGATACAACGAGGACTTAGTGTAAAATTATTGAATCGGACATAATTATGTTAAGTTGATACACCAGTGTCTCCCTCAACTCTCGATATCGGTTGATTTAACAAATTTAAGATAGGCCATTTTCATAATAAAGTATCGATATGTATGTACTCGTACGGCAAAGATATTGAAAGTGCCACGCGCCCAACCTGCCCGGAATGGTGTTCTGGTAGCCTCGGGGTGTACACGTGAGAGCCAGCTGGAGGTCAGGGGTTCGCTGTAGAAACACATGGGGGCGGGGCTCTTGGTCAGGCTGGTGTACGCCGCGGGGTTGTTAAGGAGCTTGATGTTGGGGCCGTGGTACTCGAAAACTCCACTGGCACGTTGCCGTCTATGATACGAACACGCAATATATGAGCCTCGTTCTGGGAAACCTGGTCTTAATGTATGTGAGTAGAGAGTCATCCCAGATTAGCCTGTGCAGTCCTCACAGGCTTATCAGGGACGATAATTTTCCACTTGTATGGATTTTTTCGTTTAAAGGAAGTCTCATCGAACCGAAAATCCAGTTAAGGAAAACAATGTCCTCCCTGATAAGCCTGTTCAGACTGTACAGGCTAATTTGGTACGACACTTTACGCACATGCATTTAGCCAAGTTTTCCCAGAACAAGGCTTAACTGATAATAATCATTCATATGTCAACAGATTTATCCAAAAACACATATCTGTTTTGCCATGCATAATTTTAACTTCTAGTTATACATGTATTACTGGCTAGTCATGAATTATGTCCATGTACTGAATCTAAAACAAATATCACAAACATTACCATGTGTTTTTTAAAAAATCGCAAACGACAGAAACAGTCTTCTTAATGTCTAGAACATCTTCTACTAACATGAACATTACCTCACGCGTCACGGTCTCATGAATATCACGAATTGAATACCCTTGTTCCATAGTAAGAAACATTGAACCCAGTTCTGGGAAAACTTTCAGCCTTAACTGGATTTTCGTTTAGGAAATACTTTCTATAAACGAAAAAAATCATAAAAGCGGAAAGTGCCGTCCCTGATTAGCCTGTGAGGACTGAATAGGCTAATCTGTGACGACACTTTACGCACACGCAATTAGCAGTCTTTTTTCCAGAACGAGGCTCATAACACAATATTGTACTTGGTCCCTCCAGTTTCATATCCACGGCCCCAAATTTCACATCCACAACCACGAAGTAGTTACGGCACGGTGAGACGGCATGTTTGTACTGACCGCCTCCGTAGCGTGTGATCACTTCCTGTTAATCAGATTGATAGCCATGATGTTTTACTAGATGTAATGCAGCATTAATGGGGCATCTTTAGGAATTTCCTGAAATTTTCATTTGATTGTGAACGTTTAATAGAAAACGAGAAATAATTGCATAAAGTGTACGTTTCGTGCATTTAGAAAGTTACATATTGGTATGAGTATCATTTTAGATTTTATTTTGCTTCAAGTACATGTCAAGTTATTATTCACCTTCGAAACGAAGAGTGAATGCAGGCCCGGGAGAAGACATGTACTGTTATTATATTAATATTCTAAAACAACGGGACATTCACGTGACCCGAACCAAAAACCTACCACGTGACCAATGGGAAATGACATAACCAGCGAAAACCACGTGACACACCTGTGTGTTCTCATCCAGTTGTATGACCATCTCGCACTTCCGTTTGTGGAGCTTGATGTCATTAAGAAACGAGTACTCCGAGATGCCGTCGACCGTCTCCGGAACCCTCTCCTGATAACAAGCCGGGTCCGTGTACGTGATTCCCAGCTCCACCGCCCCCCAAGCCCTCCAGCTTCAAGTTCAAAGGTCGCTCGGCGGTTAGCGGGGTGGAGACGAAGGTCAGTCCGCCGCTCTTGACCGGTGTCCAGGAGGCCATTGTCCGACCCCTGTCCAGTTTGACGTTTTCCCCTTTGACGTCATGGAACATTGTAACTTGAGTGGCTGAAAGGATTCTAAATGGATTAAAATTAGATAGTACATTAATGGACGGATCCACAATTCTTTGTCGTTCTAATGAGTGTATATTGAACATCATATGCACGTGAACTTCGTTTCAAAAAGGCCATTGTTATATATTACGTTGTTTATGGTCCGCGTGCGCCTAGGGTTTGAGTTCTGTAAGCCGAAAAATACACATTTTGATAACAGCTAATTTCTGCTTAAATCTATCAGAAAAACACCTTATCTCAGATTATTGTCGTTTTGTATGAGAACGATTCACTGTTATCCTTTTCTTTAACTATTGCATATGTTATTTAAAAAAAAACTGATTGGCAATACCCATTAAATGCATTTGTGTAATTTAGGTTACATTACACTAAATCATTTTGTATCCCTCCATGGTCGAAAGTAGTGCCTATTTCTAAAGAGTTCCCCTTCTTCGTCGAGTTTAAAAGCGATTAAGCGATCGCATCATTGCTTTTTGTGACTATTTCCTGCATCATATGTGTGTCTGCGACATTTTGGTGCATTTCATTGTGGATTTTGTTGAAAGATGAATATTTGGGGTGCGATTATTGAAGTACGGGGCTTTTGTCGAAATTTCACGTCCGACACTCTGTTTTCCGAGGGTGGTTGCCTTTGGGCGAATTTTACTTTCTTAGAAGTTTCGAGACCATGTATTTTTGAGTGCATTTATTGAAAGAGGACAGATTTATCTTTAAAATGATACCGGTCTTGCAAAATTGGTATAGATAGGAAATACAAGAAAAATGCTTTGAAAGATGGCGGTTTAAAACTGGGACCCCATGGAAAATGACATTAGTGTAATTCAACCTTAAACCCACGCTTTCGTTGTTATTTCCTGTATCCTACGTATGCCTGCAACATTTTGGTGCATTGTATTTCGGACAAATGTGAACGATGAACGTTTGGGTGCGTTTATTGAAGAACAGTGCATTTTTCGAAATCTAACTGCCGAAACCCTGTTTTCCGAGGATGCTTGCATTTGAGCGAATTTAACGTTCTTGGACGTTGAAAGATGGTATCTATTTTATTAAATTATTGGAAGTGGACAAATCCATCTTTGAAATGATATCAGGCTCGCAAAATGTGATGTATAGAAAAGGCAAGAAAAATGAGTTGAAAGTTGGCAGTTTTATAATGGTACCCCATGGGCAAAATATAGTGATAAAGTTACTTTTTGATTGGTCTTATTTTATTTGATATTTTAAGACTTATGGATTTAGAAAATAAGACGTTAACAAATTGTGTTTTTCCAATTACCCCATCGATCCTAATCGTTAGTGCCTTACCTTTACTTGTGTGGAGTATTCCAGGTACAGTTTGGATTATTTATTGTAACCTTACATCAAAGCGTATTCGCTTATTATAAATTCAGGTTTACTTATAAACAAAGAATGTTGAATACTGATACCTGTCATTGATTATTCTCAGTAAAGAGGGGAATAACTCGTGAGTCGTTATACTATAGTTAACGAAAAAAGTAAAGCCCACTAACCTCATATTTGAGATATAACTGGAAACAATCATTGAAAACTTCTCGTTTTACAGTAGCGTATATTGTATAACTTGACATACTATACATTTAATTGCATCGTATTATCAAATATTTATATTTCTGACTGAGAAGTCTCAGAACAGTATCCTCTTACCACTCAATAAACAGGAACAAGATTGAGAATAGAATTACACTATGTTAATTGATAAACGATATAGATGTAACGACAGTAGGTAAATGCTCTAGATAGTTTGAAAATAATCATAAACATATTAAATATCAATAAACGCTTGTTAAAAAGATGTTTACCTTCGATTTAATCCATTAAAACGTTAATACCTTAAACATGGCTTCATTCAGTGGAAATACGAAACACTCGATTACTCAAATTGGAAAACCGCAAGTTCTTAAAATAGACTTGGTTGTGTTTTAAACCAGTATTTGTTGTTTTATGAAGCCACTGAATATGATAAACCCAGGTACATACGAACGTATGGTGTAAACAAAAAGTTTAAGATTTTCATACTTATCATTGGCAAAAGGTTCTTTAAATTTGTTAAACGGGCACAGGTCTACTCTCGACATAAACTGATTGGGCTACATGTTGTCTTAAAATAGGCAATATACGTTGACAATATGAACTTCGTGTTTAAAGGGACTGAACACAATTGGGATATTGGAAATCAAAAGGTTGCGTATTCCAAAACACTTGCTTCACAACACAATCTTTCGAGTGGTTATAAGAACTTTCAACTGGCGAACTCTTCTCGTTGAAGCAATTACACTAGTACATGAAATAACGAAAAGGTGTTCAACAAAAAAAATCCGGCTTCGAACCCCACACGAGTGGTTAGATAAAGGTGCCTTATTTATTTTCTCGTTTCATATTTTAGTTCGTTCCGAGATTTCATCTTTCGAAGTTCCAGACGGTATCACGACATACTTATTGAAACCAAAACCTCATGCAAAATGTACCTTTAAAACAGTTAAAATTGATATTGATCACAGGTATGAAAATATATTTAAATAAAGAAGTGACCTATGCAAACGGGTTTTCGTATAGGTCTCTGAAAAAAGACTAAATATCATGAATGAATCATCGCACCCAGATTCAGCGACTGTACTGCATCATAAGAGGTAACTTGTTTTTTTTTTATCATAAATAAGCCAGTAAGTTACAAAAAGGAGCGTTAAACCAATATTTTCGGCCATGGCTTATAGTAGATTAAATAACCTCAGGAAAAATAAAGTATTGCTAGTTTGGTCATACTGTTAGTGTAAACATACTAAGTATAACGTGAGGAAATGCTATTCGAACATCCGATTTGTCGATTAAATAAATGACAGATTTCTGGAAGGTTTTCCTTCAATAACATTTAAACATTTCGAAATTTACATGATTGAATAAAATAATAAAAAAAGGAGAAAAGAGCTAACACATAAAATAGAATTGGCGTATTCATTAAACAAAAATAAAGAAAAATAAATATAAAGTGGCTTACCGGTTGAAAATAACCGCCTTCTTTGACCAAAAATGCAGAGAAAAAAACACCATTCGGTCAGTCACTTACAACTTATCTCTCTCAAACGCAGTCAGCCCCAGTATATAAATACCTTCCTCCCTCCCCGTCTTAACATGTCTGGAAATTTTCTGGAAATGTACAACAATTTTTTTTTAGTCAATTAAGCGAGTTTAACGAGTTTAAATACATTGCATTTGTTATTGTCAATATTCTTACAATTCTATCAGCGCTTTTATTACAATGATTGGTTGAGGAACACCTGGTATCAAGATTGCCGTACAAATATATGCAAATCGCTTGAAAGTGTAGGTGTAATGAATTGCTCAACAATCGCATACACACATAAACACAGAAAAAAAGCCTTTCCGACATCACTAAAACGTGACGGAGCTGGAGCAGAATGTACGTTTATACATAACATCAACATGACGAAGCTGTTTAATCCGTACTTTTATAAATAAAATAACATCATCCTGAAAAGCTCAAGCGTACGACCTTACAGCCCCAATAATGGTGAAAATTAAAAATGTAAAATAAACTGTTTAATATGCAATTTAATGTCTTGTATAATTGTGTTTGTTGGGTTATCATATGTTATCACAATTTTAAGTATACAATGTAAAATAAACTGTTTAAATAGGCAATTCAATGTCTAGTATATTTATCCCCACGCTTTTTGAAAAAAAGGTGGGGATATAGTGGTTATCTCCGCCGTCCGTCCGTCCGTCTGTCCGTCCGTCCGTCCTGGCCACTATCTCCTCCTACACTATTAGCACTAAAACCTTGAAACTTACACACATGGTAGCTATGAGCATATGTGCGACCCTGCACTATTTGGAATTTTGATCTGACCCCTGGGTCGAAAGTAATGGGGCTTGGGTGGGGCCGGGTCAGAGATTTTCACTCATTTTTTATGTTATTTTACATTAACTTCTTCATTTCTACACAGATTCACTTCAAATTGATACTTTACCTCTCTTATGACAATACGGTCAATCTCAACCATGCATGGCCCCATTCCCAACCCTGGGGCGCCCCGCCCACATAGGCCACACCCACCCAAAATTGGCTTTTACTATAATTTCTTCATTTCTACACCGATTCATTTCAAATTGATACTGGACCTCTCTTATGACAATACGGTCAATCTCAACCATGCATGGCCCCATTCCCAACCATGGGGCGCCCCGCCCACATAGGCCATACCCAC